>OY754311.1:20060340-20340340 GCA_963573325.1 Astragalus glycyphyllos
GTAGCGTTCCAAGTTCGGAGGATCTCCTTCTTGTCTAGTGTTTCAATCTTGAAAGCCCCAGTACGGGTCTTAGCTCTAACCCGGTATGGACCTTCCCAATTAGGTGCTAACTTCCCTTGGGCTGCATTTTTTAATCCAACGTCGGCTCTACGAAGTACTAGATTGCCGGGTTCAAAATCTCTGGGAACGACCTTAGCGTTGTACCGGATTGCAACTCCTTGTTTGATAACGGCTTCTTTGAGAGAGGCTCGCCCTCTTACTTCGTCGATGAGATCGAGTTCTTCTCTTAGAGCTTGGGTGTTTTCAGCTGAAGCCTTGGGGTTAGTTGTTCTCCAACTGAGTTCGCCGATTTCGACAGGGATAACAGCTTCGCTGCCATAGGAGAGCCGGAATGGCGTTTCTCCGGTGGAGCTTTGGGGGGTGGTTCGGTAAGCCCAGAGGACATATGACAGCTCTTCTACCCAATTTCCTTTTGCGTTGTCTGACGACCCTCATCCTCATCATAGTAACCCTTATACTTAATCTCTTAATTTCAAGAAAATAGATAAATTTAAAACTTAACACATATATGACTAAATATGCATCACATAGATAGAGACATAATATTCATAGTTTTACAAAACATGTGGCAATACTAAAGCCACTCGAACATATACCAGAGTGTTTCAAAACAACGGAAAACCAGAACACATAACAAGCCAAATAACATAACAAGACTCAAAAGACTGACACACTGACTAAAACCAAACTCAGGTTCTCACAATGAGACACCTGTCTACTCCATCATATCGCACCGGCATCCTTGGTGCCTTCGACGTCCATCGTGGAAGGAAGAGCATCTCCTTCTGCTGCAAGCGGCTCCTCAACGGGATCTAAGCGATACAAATAAACAATACAAGAGAAAACACACAGGGCTAAGATACATGTATGAGTCAGAAAAATGGGAAGATAGGGTAAAGCTTTATTTAAACATGTTATAGGTACATTAAATCAGATTATTTCTTATTTTCTATTCTTTATTAGGATCTTATGCTTCTGATTCTATTTATGAACATGTGTCAATACTATATGCTGACTCTGGCCATATCCTGATGCCACTAACGTTCCCACAGATTGTCAGGAACGCCATCCGACTGTCACCACGGAGTCCGGATGTTGTAAGTCTTTCCCTATCGGAAACATATCAGAGTAATCTAATCCTATCATTACTCCACCTGGCCAGCATAAATATAAATATGTCCTACTAAGGACCCGACCCGGTACTTGACCTCGTGTGTCCCATACCACACGACTGTGGACTTACAACACAGATGCAATCTATATGATTCTGTTTGATTACTCATTAACCCGTATGCCTTACTCATTTCTCCTGATCAGTACCTTGTACTATCACTCGCACTACATTTAAGTATTCATTCCACTTTAGATCTCTTTATGACTCTTAGTTCATTATGCACACCTAGGTTCATTATGAAATCTTATCTTCATTAAATAAAGTCATGCTTCTCAAACTTAACTATATCAATAAGATATTTCAGCAATTTCAAATAATCACGAATAGCACATAAGCAGTTCATAACAATCAAAGCAATCAATCACAATATCTCAAGCAATCAATCAATCGAATAAAAATATAGAAGTTTCCTATGCGTCAACCGGTCATCGACGGCCTAAACTTCATTCAACCTTAACTCCGAAAAGTAGTTAAATGATCTTTAGGTATCGCTGACTATTTAACTTTAGTAGAGCTTGGGTCACTCTACACATATTTAAATTAAAACTTTACGCTAACCGTCCCGACGAATACAGTATCTTTCCCCCACCTGAGTTATAACACGAACGTACACTTGCTCCGGCAAAACCGACGCGTACTCGAACAAAGCTACGAAACTACGAACACAAGATGTTGGTTATCTTGGTGGTTGAAGGTTTTTAGAGGAGTATGAGAAGGAATTATTTTGGTTATGGAATGATGAATGAATCAAGGAACTTGGCTTGCTATTTATAGTAGTTCTATGGACCTTGCTTACATCATGTTAAGCATGAGGTGTAAAACTCACTTTTTGGGTGGCATGATTTTATAAGCTTAAGTGATGAGTAATCTTAAGCAAGAACCTAGTGGAAGACTCTCATGAAGCATGTAGAAGGATGAGGTGTATTGTCTTTTAGGTGGCATGTTCTCATATGCGGAGGGTATATAGGGTGGGAGGAGGGGGTGGTCAATACATACGTAGCCAATAACCCCCGAAACCGATTCTTCATAGTACGCTTTTATCATTGGAGGGGACGAGTACCATATTGGTTCAATTCTGAAGTTGAAAGAAAACGGCAAAAAGATACTTTTGATATCGCTTGTCGATTGTACAACAGCCGATGTGGTCTTGCACACGGCTGTGTTTTGGGAATGGTTATCTTTACTAACAATAACTAAATCTTATGGAGTTACCGATGGAAACTACAAAGCGTTAGGATTAAAGTTGAAAGAAAGGAGGAAAGAAAACAAAAAGTAACGAGAAAGGCAAATGATAAAGGGAAGCGGAAGAAGTCCAATTCTAAAAATTCTGCGAAGAAAAAGCCCACGTCATCAAGATCTAATGCTGGCGTAAGAGCCAAAGCATATGCTCTAGCTAATCAGGTAAAATTCTAATAGCTTTTCTGTTGAATTGTATGGGAGAGAGCATTGTTCTTTTATTGAACTTCTCTGCAACTTACATAATAAGATTTTCTAATAGCTTTTCTGTTGAATTGTATGGGAGAGAGTATAGAAGAAATTAATTTACATACTGGGTGTCATTGCCTTCATCCTATTCTCTGTTGTGATACATAAGAAATTGCTTATTGTATACTATCACTATGAAGTTATTGGAAGTTCAATCTGAGCTTTAGAATTGGTCCATCATATACACAAAGTTGTATATATAATTATATCGGAGAGAAAAATACAGGATTGTATTTTCCAACCGAATAAAAAGAAAAACACAGGATCAATTTAGACACAAATTAATCAAGCTTAATGGTTTCATGACTTGTAATGGGTTAAATTCATAGGATAACATAGAATGGTTACTTGATAATGTAATCAAGTGGTACTGAAGTCCTAGAAAGTAAATTGATCACCGAATTTTTGTCCAACGATTTTCCCATAACTTGATTAGCAGGCTTGCATTATAGTATCCATTTTCCTTTGGAAGATTTTTTTGGTTCACAAGCTTGATGTACGGTGTTTCAAACTTTCTCCTTTGCAGTGGCAGGCAGGACCAAGACAACAGGCTATCTTATCTGAATTTCAACCAGATAAAAGTAGCTGGGGTTGGAATTGGATGGAAAGATGGATGGCTATTCGTCCTTGGGAGAATCACTTTGTTGCCATTAATCTGAGGGATGGAGTAACGGTTAGTAAAAACAGAAACATGGATGATAAAAATCGAACCAGACCCTAGGTACAGTCTGCTAACAAGAAACCAGTTTCATCAAACATTCATCCAAACCCTGCAAGACAGAGAATTGGTCCTACTCTTTCCAATGACTGCGATTCTTCACCCAGTAACTCAGCAGGTTTGCTAGAATCGTCGAACATGCAGCGTGTAAAGGCCAATTCTAAGACAAATGTTGAAATTCATGTTGAAGAAGCCAAAGCAAAACCTGGAATTGGGTCAAGATCTCATAGTAATCCAAAGGAGAGAACTTCACAGGTAGCTAAGCAGGCCAAAAAACGATTGTCGCTGCCTAATGGTGAGTTTGTTAACTTTCTTTGCATTTTATTTTATCCTCTACGCTTGTAGTCTGTCACCTGGTTCTGAAAATTGGATAATATACCAGGTAAACTATAGGTAGACACCCCCCGCCCCAACCATGGCATTTTACTTTAACCGGATTTAGTTTGGGATTGACTTGAGTTCAAACAGTGTCGTCAAATAGCGGCTATAGCACCATAGTGGAATTTGAGCAAACTGCTATGTTCCGCAATCCGCAATTGACAACATTGAGTTCAAAGAGATTTGTGTTGTCTATATCTAGTTGCATTCACTGCACACTTACAAATGTAGCCAACCTTATAGAAGACCCTCAACCTTAAGCTCCAATTGACAACATGAATACCTGTTTCAGGCATTCATAAATTTACTAAAGCAATGTATTTCCGATGAATTTTTTCATGACAAGTTCTACAAAAGCTCTATGACTAATCACCTTCAACTTCAAGAAATATTCAGTCATGGCCAGGCTGAAAAGTAGTTTTCCAAAATAACTCAATGCTAAGTTGTTTCGTATGGCTGCCGAAGTTTTCATGAAGTGTAGTATTTTCCAATTTGCATGTGTTGGCCAATACTGTACAAGACCCACTCTTTAGGTTGAGCTATCAAGTGTTACTCTCTAAAATGAGTTTATCTCATCACTCATCAGTTCACCAAGCAGTGTAATATCGCAAATCGGTTTAATATAGAATCTGATCATTGATATTTTGTAAACCATCTAAGAATTTAATTTACAATTTTGATTAGAAACTTTATGTAAACACCTTTATCTTTTATTGAAAAAGCATGCAAGCAATCTGAAAATCTAGCTTGTTAGGTTATGTTAGGATAGAACTAGTCTTTTCTAAAGTTTATTTGTTATTTCTATTAGCAGGGGGTGGTCCAGGGTCTCAAACAACCAGACATCCTACCCGAGCTAATGTGAAAGGGACACTAAGCATGAAAAAGCCTAGTAAGGATAAACCTAAGCTCAATGGAAGAAGAGATGTGAATCCTACAATATCAGTTCCACAGTCCGAGGATATGAAGTTTCAAGAATCCTAACAAGAATCAAAACCCTTTATGAGTGGTTCTACTTTTCAGCTACTAAATGATAGGCACCCTATGGTCAAGAGGGTGTATGTTAAGAGAAATGCACCAAATAATAGCTAGTAGTCAGTTGTAAGTGAACTGAAACTGTGTAACTGCTTTACAGTTCTAACCGATAGTCAGTTAGAGTTGAATGTACAAATACAGATTTACTAGAACAGTAAGGATTAGGCAATTGTATACACATTGTATGAGGAGAGTGAGGTATCTCTCGAATAATATCTCAATTGTACATTCTCTGGCTCTCAAATTGCCATACATAGTGAAATCCCAATTCTGTTCATCTCAATTTCCAGTAGTTTTCCTATCTGAACCAGTTGAACTTATCACTAAACACCTATGAAGATTGGAAAGCAAGTGAAGGTTTTGGTTTCGTAAACATCATCTCTGATATATTTCATTTTTGGTTTTTACATTAGGATTGAAACTTTTTATTTCAATATTTTGCATCAAAACATACAGTTGCTTTTTTTGTGCTTTTTTCTTCATTTTTTTGTTGTTTCAATAATGAGGGACAAATAGTTTATTCACGTTTTTTTCTTCAAGCACGCAGTTGTTCAAAAGCAGAGGCAAAAGAGTAGAAGAGAAAAGAGACCAAGAGGGAGAAAAGAGAGGGGTGATTTTTACAATCACGGCCTTTTCTGTTTCATATATGAGGTATTTTCATGGTTTGGAGTTAGGGGTTCATACGGAATATTGCAGTTCAACCTTTCGGAATTGTTCTCATGTATTATATAGCAAAATGATTATATATGTTTTTCTTTTCTTAAGAGTTAGCAAAAAAAAGTTTATTCCATTCTTTATCAGACTATTATTTATAGATTTGGGTAGTATTTATAGATTGTTATTTTCCTTTTTATAAAAGTCGACCAGTAAATTTTTATATTTAAATAGTGTTCTGCACAGTACTTCCGATCTTGAGGGCGATCTGAGGTAGTTAGTGGTAGGTATCCTTGAGCAACGTGGACTGTCCGATCCGAGTTGGAGTTGTACCTGCAAAGCCACTCCGACGCTTAAGTCAGTGAGATAGTCTTAGTAGTGTAATAAATGTGAGATTTGCTTACCATTAATGTGACATTGAATGTAGTATTTATAGATGGTGGAAGAGTTGGACCTGATGAGTTAGGACCGTCTGATCTTGTGGGTTGATCTGGACCCTTGAGGTTTGGATCTGTTTCTGGGTTTGGGCCCTTTCAATATTGGGCCCTCGTGGGGTGCGAATAGAAGTTAGATAGGGGTGTATATAAGTAAAAAGTCTCTCCATAACAGTTGCCCCCCAAGTCTGGTTGCCTAAGGAGCGACCTTGACTTGTGAACTGAGTTGATGAAATACCGGTCGAGTTTTACGTTGTTCCGAGCTGTGAGACTAGTGATAAATATTCGGGTCGAACCTGAGGAGAGACGAGCTGTAGACCTTGTGAAGAGATGGTATGTGATCGTTTGAGGAGCTCAATGGTTTAGTAATAATGGCGCGCCTCGATTTTGGTGCGTGGAATAACTGTTCATGATTGGCACGTTTATCAAGGGCGGATGTAGTAATGATGGCGCGTGGATTTAGGCGCGTGGTTTCGAGGGTATTGATTGGAGGAGACGGTTCAGTTCAAAACCGCTTCGCATTCCTCGTTCCTTATAAATAGGGGATCATTCCGTCTTCATTTGTTTGCTGCTGCTTGAGAGTGCTCTGACTACCGATCCGGTCTTTGTTTGAGATTCTGATTTATAGAGATCGTGGTGATAGGCCGCAAGTGCACGGTTCTATCGCGTAATAGAAAGTATCGATCCACAGGGAGTAATTTGCGATTACTAATCTAATTTTCGATGTTGATTAGCTGAAAGGAATCGTTTAAATAAAGAGAGTATTTTTTTGTTTTGTAAAATTCAGAATAAAAGACGCATTGGGATCATGGTTAGACCACAATGATGGAAATAAACAACACTTTAACTATTCTCTATCTTATTTTGATATTGTTTTTAAGGACAATGTATTCTTTTGGTGTAATTCAAGCTTCCTTTCGGAATGCAAGAATGTGTCTTGAAACAATGATCAAACCTATTCTCATGGTTGATCACCGCAGAGACATATTAAGCACAACCTTTATTGTCCCAAGGCTAGCAATGCTATTCTCATGCTTTGCTTTGCCTTGTCTAATTCCATTTGTTCCAATATCAAACTTCACCTCTCGGTACTTCGTTTGATATTTGTTTTATAAAATTCAGTTCTATGGAATTAGATTAAAATTCAAGTTCTAAATAAGATAGAGTTTAGGCTTGGATTTGTTTAGGGACCCATCATTAGATTGTGTCCCACAATCCCAAAACTAAAGAAGTCTACTCACACATGATCATAGTAGACAAGGGAGTAGAAGAGAATGACATAAAAGAAAATGACACAAAGATAAATAACTGAAATGTAAAGTGCTGGAAATGTAAAGAACAGAAATTTAAAATTGCAAGAAAGTAAAGAACATGAAAATAAAAGAGCAAAAGCTTAAGAAAATTGCAAGAACTTAGATTAAACTTTGGAGTGAGATTACAAGTATGTTGGGGTCCCATTACAGCTGAAATGAGGTCCTATTTATAGCCTAGGATCAGTAGACAAAGGATTAAATTCGAATTACAAGCCATAATGAAAGAATTGGAAGAGTTTTGTAACATTTTTAACTTCAGATAAAGGCGCACGGACCGTGCGCTACGTGTAATCTTCAAAACGGCTTTTCTGGAACAGGGCTCACGGACCGTGCTGATGAGGCGCACGGACCGTGCGTGGTCTTCAAACTTTCCATCTTCTGAAACGTACAGGACGCACGGACCATGCTTGTGGTGCGCACGGACCGTGCGTGTCTTGAGTCTTTTTAGCTGCTTTCTGTAACAGTGAGCACAGACCATGCGTGTAGTAGGCACAGACCGTGCGTGAACACCAAATTCTTGGCTCCATTTGCTTGATTTTGCTCCTTGGTCCTTACATTTCCAATCCTTGCTTTTTAATTACCCAAATTCTTCCATTTCTTCATTTATTTGACCCTGACAAATTAAACCAACAATTTGTAGTAAAATAGCTCCAAATCAAAACTAAAATTCTACAATTTTTATTTAATTTAAATACTAAAAACATAGTAAATAAGACTTATCACGTGGTGAGGTCGCAACCGTTTAAGTGGAGTGTCCATTGGAGTGCATTCGAGGTTAGTTTTTAACTGATGTCTTCTTTTATTTAATTGTCTTCCGCTCTGTTGCTTTATGTACGTCGCCCGCGGGGTGGGGGTCGTCAGGTCGGGTTCCGACTTATTTTAAGGACTCACCTTCTCTCCTTAATCCTGACATTCGGTGCCCCCATACCTGCAGGTTCGCTCTGGCGAGAACTAAACAAACTCGTAGAGAGATAACCCCCCAACCTCCTCAGTTAGCTAAAAAGATGGCTTCCGAAGTCGGAGTCCCAAAGGGGCCCAACCTAGTATTGCCCTGGTCGAGCCTGAGGTACATGAACAACCAGCCTCTGCCCCAAATAGCCCTGAGCATGAGGAGGATCTAGAAGTAGGGGACCTCTCCCCTCGAGACACCACAAATGACGCCGCAAATCATGACGATCTGCCTTCAACGGGTTCCGGAGAGGATCGTTCTGAAGAGGGTTACGAGGAAAGTGCTGAGTCTAGGAGTTCTGAAGAATCAAGTTAAGGCTCAACTGCTAGCTCGGAAGAGGAAAGGGAGAGTCATGTTGGGAGAGGTTCCGATGAGGAGGAAATGGTTAGTAACGGGGTTGCAGAAGATCAATCAGAAGAAGTTCTACAGAGAAGAGCGGAGGGAGATGCTGAGTCGTGCACGGATGATTATTCTTTCAGTTGTGTTGGAGCAATTGACGTTTCTGTCCGCCCGGCGCTGAGCATTCCTCGGATTTATTCTTGGGTTTCTGCAAAAATGCAGGCCCAAAGATCTGTTTACCGATTTGGTTATGATATGACCGACATAGTTCGAAAGATGACCAGTCCTAGGCGAGGTATTTGGACTGCTGAAGGGATGAAGGATTCGGAACATGCGGCGATCTGGCCTTCCGAGCTTAAGTTCGTTATGCATGATATCATTATTTCTACCATGCATATTCGCCTGTGTTTTACTTCATTTCAACAAACCGTGCTTGCTATCTTGGGCCGTGCTCCTGCTCAGCTTCATCCAAATGGTTAAGCCTTTATCTGGGAATTTGAATTGGTCTGCATCCATCTCAAGAGACCGATCTCCATAGATTTGTTTTTCAATTTGTTCGAGATTAATCGGAATAAGGACAGAATCTCCGGTAGTCACGAACATGTCAGTTTAAGGTCGGTGAGAAATAAACGTGTGTTCCGACTTTATTTTGATTCTCTGAAAGGGAATTGGAAAGATAAATTCTACTTCATGAAGCCCGTCGACGAGAAAGCAATAAACTTCGTAGGTTCCTATAGTGCTGATGGCGGGTCTTTGGTGTCGACCAAGTTTCCCCTGGGTTGGAGTCTTACTCACTACAACCGCACACCTAAGTCGTATAAGGTGGGCGATGGTAGGTTGTCCGATAAGGATAAGAAGACTAAGGCGATCATGCTCGCGTGTGCAGAGCTGATCCCTTATACTAGAGAAGATTGGAAGGGATTCCAAACAGCGGACCTGGTTAGGGCTGCCACTAGGTCAGAAGTCATTCAAGTGTTAGGTAGTAATGGTCGTTTGTTTGCGTTTTAATATTTCTTCAACCTAAGTCATTTCTGATGTTTATAATTTTGCAGATACCATGGCTGGGGATGATGAGATAGATTTTGATTGGCTGGCCGCAGTGGCCGAAGGTGCTACCGTTGCCGGGGCTATTAACATTGGTACTCCCCCGGGGACTCCCAATGCTAATGAAGCTCTCAATGCAACCCCGGTCCGAACTGGCAATCCGCGAGAATCGGGGACCGATTTCATGGATCTGGAGATATCCGAAGGCGGCCTGGATACTCAAGGTCGCCAAAAGAATGTGGCTGAAACAAGTCGCCCTCATCAAAGTGACCTTCCTCCGAAGGTCGTCAAAAGGAAATCTTCTGCATCTGGTGGTGAAACCAAGACTTCCAAAAGGCACGAGCCTAGTTGGCACAAGTCCAGTGGGTCAAAAAGGCATAAGTCTTCTTCCTCCTTTCCGGTAGACTTCGAGTTTGCCAAAAGGAACTATGAGGCCTATGTCTCTGATCCTGTGTCTGCTTCGCTGAATGTCTTTCAGCATTTGTCTGATGTTGTTAAGTCTCAGAAGGAGGAGCGGGAGACTCGAGCCAGAGTTAATCCCTATCTCTGTTCTCTGTATTTATGTTTATGTATTACCAACTCCGAACTTACTCTGTTGTTTTGTGTTTCAGCTACTGAAGAGGCTCGTGATCGGGAGAAGGAGGCCAGAATGAAGGCTGAGAAGAAATTAAAGGAGGTTCAGAGCTCGTTGGTCTGCATTAAGGGCGAGCTGAAGCAGTTGGAGAAGTTTCGGGACGACCTTCTTAAAGAGAAAAACAAAGAAACTGAGAAAGTTGCAGAGCTGGAGGAAAAAATCCAAGGTCTGGAGAAGAAGGAAAAAGATGCTGAGACCGAGGTTCGTAACCTGAAAGACTGGATTTCCGAGCTCGAAGTCTCTCTTAAAAAGGCTGAAGAAAATCATGCGTCTAGTTCCAACCCTTGGGGACGGATTGCTGAATTTGAGAAACTGCTTAGTGAGCAACAAGCTGAAACAACCAAGCAGAAGGAGAATGCAAAAAAGGCTGCTAGTTATGCCCTCTCCATGCGTGAGAACGGCTTTAAAAATGCTCTCCAACAAGTTAACCTTGTGAACCCCGGGTTTTAGCATTTCAATGGGGTATTTGATGTGAACCATGAGATCCAGAACGGGGAGACCGTGAAGGTTGACAAAGCAACGAAAGCTCGGACTGTGGTGTACCCTCCTCCTGCTTATAATATTTAGGCGTCTCTGGAAACTTTAGATTTTTTGAGAAAAGTTCCTGGTTTATACCGAGAGAACTTCCAGCATAGGCCCGAAACTTTGGAAGTAGACCAATTTTGTAATGTCTTTGAACTCGAGGGCCCGGCCGTATCCGGTGTTTGAAATGTAACCGTTTTAATTTTATATTCCTTTGTTTTTTCTCGTATTCATACGCATGTATGTTTTGCAAATATTTTGTTTTTATATTTTCTGCAAAATAACGACCTGTTGACAAGCTTGATCGAGGCTCGCCCTGATGCGTACTCGTGTTAGGTTTTAAATGATTCTTTGAGGGTCGTTGGAGACCTTTGAGGGTCCTAAGGAGAGTTTACCAGGACTCGGCCCAGATTTAACTCGTCCGTTACCGTTGCTCTTTTTAATTAGTACCGGGTTTGACAACCAAGTAGTGTATTTGACCTCTGTTATGAAGTTTGCTTTGACCAAGTCTTCAACGGCTTTTGCTGCGGCCGTAGCCTTCTCTCCACTTTGTGCTCGTCTTCTTTGGGCGACCCACTTTGCTTCCGGATTAACGGCGAGTTGGTGACATGCGACTTCAGGTGGGATTCCGGGCATGTCTTCTGCCGACCAAGCAAAAAGATCAGCATGGTCTATTAAACACTGAGTGAGTTCGATTTTCACCTCTTTGGATAGGTTCGCTCCAATTTTTACTGTTTTAGCAGGGTCGCCTCCAAGTTGTACTTCGAGGAATTCTCCATCTGGCTCGGGTCGTCTCATTTTCTTTTTGAGCTCTTTGGCCAAGTCATCATCATCTTCTTCTTTTGAGCTGTCCGGGTCGTATCTTGCATCCAAGTCAGTTAAATTAACTTCGGCGGATCTAGATCTGACTTCTTCTTTTTTGGTTATCATAGGGGGAACCCCTTCTTTATCTTGAGCCTTCTTTTTCTGCTTTTCTCCACAAGAAGAAACATCTTGAGGAGGATTCAAGATCTGAGTTTAAGGTAATCACTTTGTTGCAGAGGGAGTGGAATTTTATTTTTAAGTGAGTCGTGTAGGTTACAGCTCCGAGCCTACCCAAAGTTGGTCTCCCAATGATACAATTGTAGATTGATTCACATGGTAGGATGAGGAATTTTGTTTTAACGATCCTTACCAAAGGTTCTTCACCGTAGGAAACCATCAGTTCAAGGTGCCCAAGAGGTTTAGTCCGAGATCCGTTAAATCCTGATAGTGCAGATCCTCAGTAAGGAACGATGTCTTCCTTATCAATTCCTATCCTTTCAACCAAGTCGAGAAAGATTATGTCGGACGAACTTCCTTGGTCGACTAAAATTCTTCTAATCTCTTTATTAGCAATTACGGCCGTGACCAAGAGTGGGACGTGTTTGTTGGGCTTCCCATCTAGAAGGTCTTCATCTCCGAAAGATAAAGGAGGTCAGTTTGAAGGAGTTGATGCGACCGACGTCGTGGCTACAGTGAGTAATTCCTTCCACTTTCGTTTCATTTTTCTCCCAGATTCTTCGTGGGAGAAGCCTCCTGTAATCATCATCACTGACCGTCCCTTTGATTTTCTTGAGTCAAGCTCGTCTTCGTCGGACTCGTCCTTGATTTCCCCCCTTCATTTGGGCTCCTGCTCTCGCTCTTCCTTAATCTCGCCAGTTTGACGTCCGGGTTTGTTTATATAGCTTGCCAGTTTTCCTCTTTTAATCATGTCCTCAATGTCGTCCTTTAAGGCGTTACAGTGGTTGGTGTCGTGACCGTTACTCCGGTGATACCGACAGTATTTATTGGGAATTTTTCGTCTCTAAACTCCGTGTTCCAACATTCACCCAAAAGTTGGGCCTGGATGACATTGAGCTCGGTATAAAATTGGTGACGATTCCGAGGTCGGGAATCCCTGTTGCCTCGACCGTCGTTCCTTTGGTCTTTTTCATTTTGGGGCCTAGATGGTTCGATCATCGGTGGATTTTTACCAGTCTTGGCGCCTTCTTCTTCATTGATAAAGCATTGGGATAGCTGGAGGAAATCTTGGAGGCTCTTTGGTTTCCAAGTATTGATGTGTTTCTTGAAAGGGCTTCCGGGGCGTAGTCCCATCCCCATAAAGTAAACTCGGAAAGCATCTTCAAGATTCCGAACTTGTACTGCCTCTTTATTAAATCTTTCTATGTATTCTCGTAAAGACTCGGAACTTCCTTGGACGATGGATGCCAAGACGTTCTTATTTTTTGGTTTGCTTTTGGAATGGTCCCACGAGGAAATTGTATTTGATTTGAGGACCTCAAACCATTCAGAGGCTATTTTCTCCAACGTTAGGGGGAAGATTCTGCATTTCTGTTCTGCACTGTACTTCCGACCTTGAAGAGCGATCCAAGGTAGTTAGTGGTTGATATCCTTAGTCAATGACCGTATCCGATCCTGCTGGTGTTGTACCTGCAAAGTTACTCCGATGCTAAAGTCAGTTGAATAATCTTAGTGAAGTGATAAATATGAGAATGCTTACCATTAATGAGGCAATGAATGCTGTATTCATAGAGTGGGGTGGGGTTGATTCCAATGAATCAGGACCGTCCGATCTAGTGATTTGATCTGAGCCCTTGTTGTTCGGACTGGGCCCTTTGATATTGGGCTTTTGTGTGGTGTGAATAGATGTGAAAGAAGGGGTGTATGTGGTCAAAAGACTAACCATAACAATTTCCATGGGGACATTCCGATACTTCATTACTGTGTCAAAATAACTCAAATGTCTATCCGGATCGCCTGTCCAGTCATAAGTTTTCAAGCCCTCAGGTGGTTTTTCTAGATACCTGGGTACCGGATATCGGTTATTTTTTCTGTAAAAGGTCCTTTGCGTTCTGTTGGTTGGGCTCTACGTGGAGAACGAATTCGACGATGAGGGTTGGGGTACCTGCGGTCCTGGTGGTGATATTCGCGAGGTGAATATTCTCTGCTTTTCCAACGTCGTCTTGGAGAAGAAGATGCTAGAGAAGAACCGACCTCTGCTCCTTCGTCGTAGACCTCGGCTCGGGGAGAATGGGTACCATTCCCTCGGCGCCGACGAGGAGGAGAGCGATGGTAGCAGCGTCTTCTGGGTGGAGATCGGTGGCGTCTTCGGGCAGGATTTCTTATTTCAGGGGAATCCGAATCGGGTGATTCCTGGTCCGAAATATTTCGGGTCCTGAGTTCAGCTACTTGTCCTTCGAGGTTTGTAAATCGGTAGCTTCTTTCTTGATTGGCCGTTTCATGTTAGTTTAGCAGAAGGACGAGCTGTTGAACAGCATCGACCGGGACTGGAAGTGGAGGCGGAGGAGGAGGCAGATGATTTCGGGTGGAGCTTCCGGTGACTAGAACGAAGTTCGGAATTTGGTTTTGGATCTATGCTTGAGGAGAGTTCGGAAGTTCTTCCACAAATCCTTCCGGGGTTGGCTGGGGTTCAGCTAGCTGAGCTATGGCCCTTCTCATAGTTGGCTCGGGTGGGATGCCCGCTGCGAGACTGTTAGCATTAGAACGAAGATTTCGAGTCGTCATTGATCAAGGTGAGGGGAGAGGATCTTGAGTTTAAGACCTCCCACTGTGGTCGGCAATGTTCTGCACAGTGCTTCCGATCTTGAGGGCGATCCGAGGTAGTTAGTGGTAGGTATCCTTGAGCAGCGTGGACTGTCCGATCCGAGCTGGGGTTGTACCTGCAAAGCCACTCCGACGCTTAAGTTAGTGAGATAGTCTTAGCAGTGTAATAAATGTGAGATTTGCTTACCATTAATGTGGCATTGAATGTAGTATTTATAGATGGTGGAAGAGTTGGACCTGATGAGTTAGGACCGTCTGATCTTGTGGTTGATCTGGACCCTTGAGGTTTGGATCTGTTTATGGGTTTGGGCCCTTTCAGTATTGGGCCCTCGTGGGGTGCGAATAAAAGTTAGATAGGGGTGTATATAAGTAAAAAGTCTTTCCATATTCCATAACAAATGTATACACTATAGAGTGTCTTTGTATTCAGCTCTTACTCTGGTGAAAACAATGAAGAACAATTTTTGTTTTGTTTATGTTTACAACTGCTATATTTTTTTTGTTGAACAACAAGGCCCAAAGGCCAAGAGAAACTAATTCATTAAACTAGGACCAGCAGGCCCATACCCATCAGCAGACAGCAGAATGTCTAAAAAACCAGGAATGTTATCATAAATTACAAAATTGCCATCAATAATGTGACTTTCCTTGGGAAGTCTATCAGCTACCATATTCAATTCTCTACCAATCAAATTCCATCTCAATTCAATCTCACCACTACCCACATCCAGAATATTGTTCACGAGATGATTAAGGTAATGGTTATGATCTCTCACACCAGCAAGCAAACCAAAAGCTTCAGAAGAGTCTGTTTCCACTATGATCTTCGATTCTCCTTTGTTCCAAGTCAGAGTGATCCCATGAAGAATTCCAAGCATCTCAGCTTCAAGTATGGTACAAGCATCTATTCGTTGAGTGAAAGCACATTTAAATTCACCTCTGGAACCCCAAATTATACCACCACAACCGGTAGATCTTCCAACATTTCTAATTGAACAGTCACAATTAAGCTTGCAAAAGCCAATTGGAGGAGGAATCCACTTGTCTAATTGATTTCCAGCAGTCAAAATTAACTGAGGTTGGAGAGCAACATTACGATGAAAGCAGCTGTCAATCCAAGCAACATGAAAACGAATTTGGATAAGGGAACTCTGAGTTGAATGGGGTTTTTGAGAGAAAATCCATTCATTACTATTTCGCCAAATAAGATCCAAGGTGACTCCAAAGATTGTACACCAAGAATTAGCATCCCCATCGTTGGGTTTTTTCATAAGATTAGCTTTTAACCACCTTTTCCAATTATTACAGGTGAAGAAATGTCTCTGGTTTTGAGATGAAAGACCACTCCGAATAGCCAGAGCGTTTGGGCAATCCCTAAAACAGTGGAACAGAGTTTCATTATCACTGTAGCAGACAGTGCATAAACCAGATGTGGCCATTGATCTCCTGGTTCGTTCCACATTAGTGAGCAAGGCTTCGTGATTCAATTTCCATAAAAAGGTACGAATACGCTCGTTTCCTTTCCACTTCCAAATATGCTTGAAATCAGCATTGTTAGTAATAGGAGTAGAATTGAATTGAACTAAGTAAGCTGACTTAGTGTTGAAATTACCATCCATTGTGGCTCCCCATTTGAATTCATAATCATTACCAAGAATAGATGGAGGATTATAGGTGGCAATTTTCTGGAAAATGTCTCTAGGAACCATGTTCTCAAAAAGCCCCCAATTCCATTCACCATTGTAGTGCATGAATTGGTTTAGAGATAGGCTAGCATCTACATCATTGATAGGAGAGTTGCTATAAGTATCAAGAGAATCACAAGTTGCTATAAGTATCAAGAGAATCACAATTAGGCAACCAAATGTCTTTCCAGAAACGAACATCTTCACCATTTCCCACATTCCAAACCAAGTTTGATCTGAATTCTTCCCAAATATCAAGCATCCCATTCCAAAAATTAGTTCCTTTTTTCTTTAGATCTAATTTAGGGAAATTTCTCCAACCACACTTATACTTACTTCTAAGGATAGAGCACCAGAGATCATTAGGATTAGAACAGAAGTTCCACAATCCTTTCATAAGAAAAGCAGTATTAGTAGCTCTAGTTGACCTGAGACCTAGCCCACCGCAAGCTTTAGGCTGACAGACAGTTTCCCACTTGACTAAGTGCATGGATTTGTGATTCTCATCATCTCCCCATATGAATTGTCTGCAGAGTTTATCAATTTCATCAGCAAAGAAAAGTAAATCATCTGCAAAAGCAAGATGAGATATAGATGGGCCACCTCTAGAGAGTTGAATAGGCTTCCAACCCCCTTCTAGCACACTTTTCTCAATAGCTTGGAAAAGTCTCTCAATGCACATCACAAAGAGATAAGGAGATATTGGATCTCCTTGTTTAATCCCCTTAGAAGGAGTAAACTCCTCTAGAGCTTCCCCATTCCACAAAACTTGCATGGTAAGAGTGGAGATGCACTGCCAAATGATCTGCACAATGTTATCAGGCAAGCCAATGTCTTCTAGAGTATTTTGAATAAATTCCCATCTCAACCTGTCATAGGCTTTTTCTAGGTCAATCTTGATGGCCATCCACCCCTTTTTACCATTTTTGCTCCTCATAGAATGGAAAATTTATTGGGCAATAATGATGTTGTCATGGTCGTGTCTTTTGGGAATGAAAGAACACTGTGCAGGCCCTATAAGAGTCTGCAAGCAGTTCCTAAGTCTGCAAGTTATCATTTTTGTGATTGTCTGTCTTGTATGCCACATTGCAGAGGCCAATAGGGCGGAAGTGTTTCATATTAGTCACAGCCTCAGTTTTAGGGATTAAAGCTAGGAAGGTAGCATTTATGTCCTTGATCTTGTGGGGATTCTGCCACATCTCTTTTATCATCATGCAGTAAGAGGAACCAATAATACTCCATTGGTTATGATAAAAAACAGCTTGATAACCATCTGGCCCAGGAGCTTTAAAGGCTCTAATGCTCTTGATAGTTCTCCCAGTCTCCTCATAATTGGCCACTTTGTTAATTTCAGATAGAGTAGTTTCATCCAAAATAGGAAAATGACCAATCAGATCATAAGGGATTAGATTGTCAGAGGCAGTGAATAGAGATTGAAAGTAACCAGTGGCCAAAGTCTCAATTTCAGCCGAGTCAACAATCCAATCACCATTGTCATTTTGAAGTCTAGAAACATTGTTCTTCCTTCTTCTAATAGTGGTAACTCCATGGAAATACTTAGTATTCCTATCCCCAAATTCAATCCATTTAGTCCTAGGATTTTGATACCAAAGAATTTCCTCTTTAGCCAAAATGTCCTCATAGGCCTTCCAAGTGGATTGTTGAAGTTGAAGCAATGGATCATTCCATCCAAGAAGAAGGTCTTGATCAATAATTCTGAGTTTTTTAATCAAAGCCTTTTTCTGATAGAAGATATTACCAAAAGTATCTTTATTCCACTCCTTTAAAACACCCTGAAGTTACTTAAGCTGAAGGGGAAAATTAGACAAATCATTTCTCCAATTATCCACCACAAGTTGATTGAAACTATCATGGGTGAGCCATATAACTTCAAATCTAAACGGTCTCCTCCTTCTATTATTCATGATTCTTTGTTCAAAACAAAGAAAGAGGGGAGACTGATCGAATTTAAGTTTAGGAAGATGGTGAATCTCAGCCGAAGGGAATCTAAGTCTCCACTCTAAATTGCAAACAGCTCTATCAAGCCTTTTTCTAGTATTTCCCCTAGACCAAGTAAACAAGTCACCGTTATAACCCATATCCAGCAAGCTACAAACATCCATAGTGTCTTGAAATCCAGTTTCAATGAGTTGGGATCTCACCACAGGAGGTCCATTCCTCTCACAATCTCTAAGAATGGCATTGAAATCTCCAATTAGAAGCCAAGAATTATCCACGTCATCATTTAACTCCTGAAGGTCATCCCAGAGAGCCTGTCTAGAAGAAAAATGGGGGCTACCATAGACAACAGTAAGGAACCAATCAGCAGAGTCATTAGAACAAACTTTCATGTGGACAAATTGATTGGAATCTCTAAGCACTTGGACATTCCAGTAGTTGTTATCCCACATCAACCAGATACCACCTGACTGCCCTCTAGCATCCTTGATAAAGTGGTTATCAAAACCAATTCTTTTCACAATCCTCTTAGCAAGAGATCCACTAGTGTGGGTTTCAACAAGAGCAATGAAAGAAGCTGAGTATTCACATTTCATGTCTTTAATAAGACCAGCAAAACCTTTAATAGCAGTACCTCTACAGTTCCAAACAATTAAATTCATTGAGAGGTTTGAGAAGGGTGAGGATTACCTCCAACAGAGGCGGCCATTGGAGTACACTCTCCAGGTTCACTATCATTTGGTTTCCCACTTCTGATAGCTTGTAAATCAACATTCTTGTTCACATTAGGCCTAGGGATAGAGCCTAAAACAGTCATGTTTCTCAGAGACTCAGCTCTCTTTTTATCATCTTCATCTATTTGCCCTAAGGCATTCCTAATAGAACCAGGACTTCTGAATTTGTTGAGGAGGATTTCCCCATGGGTTTGGTACATGCTCTTCATGTAGGCCATGACAGCTTCATGTTCACCACTTTTGCTAGCAACACTATCAAGTTGGTAGCTTGACGAAGGAATATTTTCCTTACCAGGGTGAACTTTAGGCTTGTTAGCAATCTTCATCCCATTAGCTTCATCTTTCTTAGGAAACCTCTCCTTTCTAACAGAGGTCTTGGCAGGTTTAGCAACTTTTTTCCCTTTAACTGCAAGTTGAGAATTCTTACCTGCTTGAGGATTTCTCACTTTAGGCTTGCTAATGGGTTTGGCTTTAGGTAGGACCACCTTCTCCTCATTCACTTGAATCTTCCTCTCTGCCACATCTGAAGTAGCATCCTCCACACTAAGGTCTATGCTTCCATTAACCACTTCAACATGGTTTTTCTTCACAACCTTTGGAGATTGAACCTTAACAGAATGATTGTTGCTCTTGATTTCCGGTTTTCCACTCATAACTTTCCTCTTCCTAGCTATATATTTTGGAATGTTCCAAGGACCCATTTCAATATCTTTCAATTAAGGATCATCAATAACAGCATTGGTAACACTCTCCATAGTAGTAGCATTTGATGGGTCCTCACTTGGAGTCACAACTTGCTGGGCAGCAGCAACAGGAACAGGACTAACACTGATAGCAGAATCCACTTCAAGCATTTCTCTACAACTATCCTTCTTGTGGCCATACTTGCCACACCTAAAGCATATAGCATGCAATCCTTCATACTCCAAGGGCAATTTAATCCCTCTCAAAGAGATATGGGAAGATAACGGTTTGTCAAGATCTAACTCCACACATATTCTAGCAAACTTCCCTCTTGAGTGGAGAGATGTCATTTTGTCCACTTTGAGCATAGTTCCTAGTGATGATCCAATTCTAGTGAGGGCTTTATCATTACACAATTCAACAGGCAGTTTAGGAATGCGGACCCAGACAGCCACTTTCTGGGAAATAGAAGCTGTAAGAGAAAAGAAAGGCCTAAACCTTTGAACAATTAGGTAATGGTCAGCAACTTTCCAAGGACCTTCAAAAAGAGCATGTCTGTAATCTTCTATGTCAGAGAGTTGAACTAAGTAGAAGTCTTCAGCCCAATCTTAAATACTCATGTTGCCATTTTTCACCCAAACTTTTCTAAGTTTGTTTTCCAGCATTCTGAAGTTAACTTTCTTTCCTAATACTTTAACTATTAGGCTATTTCTCCACGGTTTGGCGTAAGAAGCTATTTCTTCATCAGAAAAATTGATAGCAGGGTTCAGGGAAGGAGTTATAGTCTCTGCAGTTTGAGGCTCAGCATCTAGTTCCTGCTCCCATTTATTTTCTGGGAGATCTTTGTTCAACAAATCCCCCCGACAAGCATCACTTATGCCTTCACTCTCACCCACTATTTTCATTAGAGCATCTTCGAAAGTAGAGGGGTTGACAGAGTTTACCTTCCTGTTCATTGTTTCTTCAGTATATGGAGTATCCTTTGTAATATTGTTCTTCAGTTTATTGGTGTCATCTTCTTGCTGATGACTGGTTTCGGTGTTGTGCAGGTTGACGGTGGATTCCGGAGGTTTCCAAGTTACCGTTGGAGGCGGGTTACGCGAGCTCATGCCCAAACCTAGGCGGAAAGCGGAAGCCCTAGCAGAGCAGTTCACGTGCGTGAAGCGGTGGTACAACTGCTATATTTATGCATACAATATCAATACAATACATAGAATTGGGTAACTAGGCTTGAATTAAGTAACTGTACTTGCATGACTGGCAATGAATTTGAAGTTACGAAAATAATAGTAATTATTTACTTGACAGAAGGAGAAAATAATGAGTTGTGTCTCAGACATCAGGGGTAACAATGTCATCTTATCTAAGTCATTGACTTTTATTCACCATACTAGCAGCTCCCTGCAACCGACACAGAGGTGATTCCATGCATCTGAATTAACTTTAACACAGGTGGACCTTCGATTTACAAGGTGGCAGTTGGCGGAGCTGGTTTGTTGGAAGGACAATCATGTTTATGAAGATGGCACTCGTAGAGTAGAGGGACATAAAATCTAGGGCCGCACGTGGACTGAAGACAAGTGTTTTTTGTTTGTTTGTAGACGGAGTGACAATTGCCACTAACTCACACATAACTTTAAGGTCTCGAATTCGAGCTATATCCAGTCTAACAATTTTGGCATTTGCCAAATTGAGAGACAAACGTTTTTGTATATGAATAAAATAGTACACATTACTTTTTCACATACCTATCTTAATTGTCTCGCGCTTTTAGTGGCGGACCCAAGACCTCGGGGTCGGGGGTGTCAAATTTTTCAAATACACAATTTGCTAAAAATATAATTAAAAGCAACTATAATATATTTAAATAAATAAATTATACATTTCATAATTGTCCTCCACGTGATTTCATATTCTGAAATAGTTGAATAATAAGCTCAGTCAATTTTATTGAATACATCACTCTCAATGTATGTCACCAAACATTCGTTCATCCATGTATCCCACATTCGGCTACGCAACCTATTCTTCACAATATTCATAGCAGAGAAAGCTCTTTCTACGGTTGTTGTTGATAAAAAATTCAAATTAAATAGACAAAAATAAACAAAATAAATTAAATAGTACTAACACAAAATACAAATTAATTAAATAGCACACTAACAAAAATTACGAATTAAATAGTACTAACATATTCAAAATTAGGATAATAAGAACAAGAACGAATCCAAGGAGATGGAGAGAAGGACTTTTTTAAAATAAAATATAAGAGTATGAGTGATTGTGTGAGTGTGGTGCATTAGAGTGGTGCAAAATTAAGAACTTTGGTGCAAAACTAAGAACTTGAGTGGAAAATATATTTTTCAGGAGATGCAAAAACATTTTTCCCTAAGATATTGGTACTAGTTTTATTTTTTCAGGTAACCCCCTCAAATATATGTACGTCCGCCAATGCCTTTTGGTACCATTCTAGCTTAATTAGCTTGCTAGAATTTTTACATACCGAAAATTTGCATCATTTTTATCAATATAAATAATAATAAATAAATTATGCCTAGAAAGTAGAAACTAGAAGGAGATTCGTTTCCAGTTTTCTTAAAACTAGCCCTATTACCCGTGCGATGCACGGAGTTGGCTAGATAGCTTTGCGTACATAAGAACTAATATTTTTATGCGTTTTTTAGAAGTCTCTTTATAAATATAGACGAGGCTTACTAAATTGTTTCGTTAAATTATAGTTCTTATAGGATGGACCACATCTGATTACATGGGGAAAATTCCTTAGCATTCAATCCTTAAATAAAGAAAAAACTTTAAGCAATTTAGTATTAGAAATCAGTCGACTAAATTTAAGAAACATAGTCGATAGATTACAACAACACGTTGAAGTTAAATACAACTCATTATTACTTATCCTTTACTTCCTTTTGATGTGAAATGTGATACTAAGTTACTAACTGTATATACATCAAGTTCAGTGCACGAATAGGATGCGTAAATACCATCAAAGAATTCTAAATTTATTGAAAGAAAATTATATACTAAGACACACTCTAAAACATCAATCAATAAAAGCATCATAAGGTCGTAAAAAAACCAAGACAAGCGCTTTTGAAACTCAAATAAGTCATACCAAAACAAATAGTATAGGAATCAAACCGAATATATCAAAAACACATTACAAAGTAAAACATGATTAATTATGTATTAACATACAAATGGTGCTCTTTCCACTCATCTAGCCGAAACCTCTCCAAACTCACCTACCCATTTCACATAACCCAATCTATCCCTCATTGGAAGCATCATACAAACATCGATTTGTTGGTTCTTGGGCCTTTCTCTTGGAAGTTTTAAATGATTGAAGAAGTAATAACAACAGACCACCACTCTATTATTGATGAGATGCAAATACTAATACTGTTGCTACAAATGAAAGTTTTGGCACATGATACTTACTGTAGATGCAATTCTTGGAGACTCTCCTTGAAATATCAAAATGGGTTCGGAGAAAATGTATATATCACAGTAAAAACAATACCAGCCAATGTGAGAAGCACTCTTTATCTTTGCAAACATATCCCTAACATGTGATACTTTTTGCACCAAATGCTTGTCCACATAGTGTATCAACAGCACTCCCCATACCTAACTGATCATCAAATTAAATCACCAATTATACAACCATGGCAATTAATTTTAAATTGATCATAGACAATAAAACTGATAAAAAATAGATCCACTACTTGAAAGACAAATAGAATTTGGCAAAGCTCCATCACAAACATGCAAATAGCATAAAGATTTAGAACTCCTCTGTGGGATGAGAAATGCCAACCAAACTAAATATTGAAGAGTAAGATCTTGATAGTAAGGATGTGAGTGCATTTGTGAATAATGAAAATATATACCTAGTAGCAGTTACGTTCAAGCAGCTCCCAGGAAAATAAAACCGGGGGATCAAGTATAGAAAGACACCGTTATAAGACAAACATTGTGGAGCACCGTAGTTTTATCCTTGAGAAAGGGGTCCTAAAGTATCCATCAATCTCAAACTTGTTCTGTGACAATTCCTTGTATTTTACAAACTTCTCCATCGCCCCATCATTCTTATCAAGCAAGGTATCAATCAAACGTCTGAAAATATAAGGCATTAAATCATTAGGGTCCTCTTTGGTGAGTTGCTCAAAAATATCCAAAGTCTCATCCACGTTCTTCTGCAGGAACTGAATTTGAGGCAGTAGCAGCTTCAAAGCCCTACACAACGTAATTTAGCTTATAAATACAGCAAGACAAATACATTGAGTTAAAACCCTGTGAGCTATTGTCTATGATCAATTTAAAATTAAGGCTAAATTGCAGCTTTGGCCCTTTATGTTAGGGGTTTGTGTCACTTTAGATCCTCATGTTTTTTTGTGTGTCAAATTAGCCCCTACCGTTAGTTTTTCCTAACGGACGCCACGCTGGCAGTTAACTGCTGACGTGGCGTTCTGCTGACGTGTACTCATTAATTGACGTGACAAAAGAAATTATTATTTAAATGTAACAGAAAATCCACATCAGCAATTAAGTTTTTAAAATGTTTTTATAATTATTAAATTGAAATAAACATAAAACTGAAAACATTAAAACACAAATAGCAATATTCATCTTCAATTGAAATCAGATCTGAGTTTACATGAAGAAAAGGGAAGAACAGAACCCTAAATCTCCAAAACCCCCATTGTCATCTTCTCCACTAACTCGCCATTTGAGTAAGTAAAACCCGAAATCGAAAACAATAATCTGCATCTTCTTCCCCACTCAATCAATGGCATCGTCCAATTCGAACAACTATCCATCATTTGGTCCTTCCAATTCGCGAAGTACAAGTGAAACTCCACCTAAGTGTTTCTGCAAGTTATTCTGTGTTGTGTGCACAGTGAAAAAAGAAAGTCCAAACAAGGGAAGGAAGTTCTGGGGCTGTAGAGATTTCGTGGTAAGATTGATGGTAGTTAGTTCAAGTATTTCGCCATTGTTGAAGTTCTGAGCAGATTTGTGTTTCAGATCTGGGTTTTCTCTTGAAGAACTATTTGTTTCGTTTTGGCCCTCAACGTTTATGCTTAGTTTCATTTTGGCCCTCAATATTTTATGCTTAGTTTCAATTCTGTATTTGATGTATGTATGTTTGTTTGGTTGGACAAAGTAAAGAGGATCCTGGTTGCGCATTTATGAAGTGGACTTCAAATCCATGGCATCCTCAGACACAGAGTAAAGAGAATCCTGCAGAGACACAAGTTGGAGAGACACGTGCAGAGAGACATCGTGCAGAGACACATTGTGCAGAGACTGAATGTGCACATTGTGTTCAAATTTTTTTGGAGATAGCTGAACTTAGAGACACTATTAAGGAGATGAAGAAAGATGGAGAGTCCACAAAAAATTTGTTGAAAATTGCATTGTACTCTATTTTCCTTTTGGTTGTAGCTTGTGTAATGCAAGTTTTGAAATCTGGATATTTAATGCTCTCATCCTCTTCATTAGAAGAGTCTTTGGCACTTACTTTTCATCAAAGGAAGAGACAGTGAATCTGTGCTACTTTATGTTCTTTGGCATCACAAAATATGGATATTTAATGCTCTCATCCTCTTCATTAGAAGTCTTTGGAATCATCTGTTTCAATAGTTTCACTGTACCATTCTTCATCGGATAGACCCCTATCAACCTTAACAGTTTTCCTCTTTCTCTTTTCACCAATAATTAAGTCATCACTATCTTCTTGAAATGGCACTTGATGTGTTTCTACATTTTCAGTAGTAGACTCTTTGGTTTTCATTCTCTTTTGCCTACCATTTTTCTTCTTTGGCCTACCCTTTTTCTTATTCGTACTTGTCTCAGCCACTGCCTCTTGTGTTTCATCAGCCACTGCCTCTTGTCTTTCATCAGCCACTGCCTCTTGTGTTGGACTCACTTGATCTTCTTGTTGTGGTCCAGCCACTTCATCTTCTTGTTGTAAAAATCATTGAATCTTTCCTTCTGGGCAGTATCACTATCCTCACTACCATACCCATCTTGTTGTAAAAATACAGTTTCATCTTCAACATCGATACGAACATGAACTTCAACAGTTTCATTTTTGCCCCTCTCAACTTCACCAACTGTTTCATTTTGGCCCCTGTCAACTTCACCAGATGTTTCATAATCTTTGTTTAATAAACGTTTCTATTTTATAAAACAAGTGAAAAAATTGTAACAAATGAATGAATCTTTACAGACAGGCATATCCATCTGGACCTCATGTACATGATTTTGCTTTCAAGATAAGATCAAAAATGCTACTGGGCCCAAACCATTCCTTTTGCTTTTGATCTTTGTTTTAGGCAAATGGATTTTCTTTTATAACTTGGATTAAATTAAAAATGTTTAATGCAAAAAAAAAGGTTTTTACCTGTTTCCTAACATCTCATGCAAATTGAAAATTGCATCCTCTTCTTCTTTAGTAATGTTACCCCGTTTAATGTCTGGCTTCAGATAATTTATCGACCGAAGTCTACAACTCTTTCCACACCTTAGCAACTCTGTTGATGATCAGAGTAAGAAAATGAGAAAAAAGGAATTTGTTTATTGATCTATTATTAACAACTAAATTTACCTAATAAAAAATAGGGTTCCAAACATATATACCAGCTTGTTTGGGAAGAGCACGCCAATTAGAATGACCAGAGGTGTTTATGAGATTGATGAGGATTCTATCTTCTTCTGAAGTCCATGGCCCTCTCTTCAACCCCATTTTCTCGCAGCATGGAGCCCTTCCCATCTTGTGCTATAAATCCAAATTATCGATCTCTTGCTTGAAAGCTTAAACTCCAGAGCATAAAACCGAGATTTAAATGAAAAAATTTGGAGAAAATCACCATTTTTGTCTAAGAAGGAGAAAATCACTGTCGCTGAGCCCTCTCCATTCGCACCACCGCCCATGGTGGTCTTTACCGCCGCAAGCCTTCTTATTCAGCCACTTCCTGATGTTGGATATTGGTAATATTTATAACAAAAATGAGCAAGAAAACAGATGGTGTGATTCACCGGGGATAAATTATGCAAAGCGAAGGAAAAATACATGATGAACACATAGAAAGAAACCACGTGGAAACTAATGGAAATTTGGGCAACACAGCAGAAAAGAAAAGAAAAGATGAGGAAATTGTAGGTAGCGCCACGTAACCCTATAAGAGAAACCTGAAGAGCAAAGGACATTTTTTAGGGCTGACTGATGAAGAAAAAAAAACCAATCTCCCGCTTTAGTGACAAGCCGGTTAGGATGTTGTAGATACGCTGAATTTGGAAAAGAAACTCCTTCCCAGCACCGCACTGCAGCAGTGGATAGACAATTATCTTAAAGATCTTGAGCAAAATATTTGAGCTTCTTAAGCCCTTCCACTCTTCAATTCTTTGTCTGCAGATCCTTTCACTGAGTTATGTCAAATTGATGTTGACCCTTTTTTATTACGAATCCCCGACAACAAAAGGGTCCTTGTTATATACTTTCTATTAAATAAATAGAGAAAAATAGGTTTTTGGTGGTGAAATGAATGAATTAATTATATGGCTTGTTTTGGATTGCCGTTTGTAATGTTAGATTAATCAATTATCTCTAATGTACGTAATTCAAATAATTAATTGGACACATTTGCTGTGTTAATTGATCTGCATTTATGGTAACAATTTCAAGATAATATTCTCAGGACATTAATCATTTCCGTTGCGGCAATGGCTTGAAATCTCCATCTGCCATGCTTCTTTGAAGCAAGCACTATGGCTTTTTTAGTATCCATTTTGTGTTTAACTAGTGAAATTTTTGAAGAGTTTTTAGGAAATTGTTGAGCCAACTTGAAGGAAAAGGATTATAATTACATGCATTGAAATCTGAAAGTAGGATTTTTTGATTAAAGATACAAAATAAACAAGTTTTAATTTAGGCTTCATTAGTTTCATGTTAGGCTTCAAGTGGGTGGATGATAGAAAAAATCTATGGCCAAGAAATAACACCCAAATCAGGGAACAATATATCTGTATGGCTAATACAAATTAATTTTTTTGACAAATGGAAATTTATAGCATTTCATTAATGATTAATGTCGTAATACAGGTTGGACTACAATTAAAGACATGAGAGCTAGCATACTGCCTTGATGCTCTAGCTAGAGTATAAGCCACAAGGTTTGTTTGCCTCCTGATAAAATTAGGGTCGGCCCAACGCTAAGTGAGACCTAAAGCGAGCTTCGAAATGAGACCCTTTATATTTCAGTGATAATTTTTTGTAGAGTTATTTTATTTTATTTTTATTTTAATTTAATCTTTTGAAGTTTTGTGATGCAAAATTATTGATCAAACTATTTTTTTTAGAATTGATAATAAAGCTGATCCATTTAATATTTGTAGAGACATTTTTGATATTAAGTATGATTTTATTAAAGATAGAGTCACACTCAACGATTTGAGGAAGGCTAGATTTCTAGTGGTGGTGCTGTGTAAACGAAAGTCAAATTCTCATCACCGTTGTTTTCATCTACAACTGTAGGAATCAAAATCGATAAAGCCAATCAAAATTGGGGGAACTTTGTTAAACAAGTTCAATTGAAGCCATTTATTGAAAATCGAAATTGAATAAAACTTAAACTGAATGAAGCAGGAATAGAGAGCGGAAAACAACTAGTTGCCCAAGGGGATTTGATCCTAGGACCTGATACTTCAATTCCTAACTTAAAACCAATTAAGCTACAAAGCATTGTTAGTAATACTTCCAGAATTGTGGCCAAATACTAGTAATACTTCAATTCGTAACTTAAAAACAAATTATTTTTTTGAGTCCCTAAGCCCTTGCTTGGGCCGCTTGGGCCGGCCCTGGATAAAACTAACCTTATAGTTTTGCAAATTAGAAAGAAAAGTTTGAATAGAGCATAAAATTGAGTCATGCTCAGTTACAGAATTACACACTCCTCTGATATCATCAACTACCGTCTTGCAATCCAACTCGATGGTAACTCTTTGGATGTTCAATTCTTGTAACCAAGTAACTGCCACCAATAAATCTAGCGTCTCTGCTTCCTACAGTGTTGGAGCGCCATTGAACCAAGCGATCTTCGCCTTAACAAGATTACCTTCTGAAAATACCTCTTTTTGAGGTATTTCTGGAAATCCAAAATTTTTATATTCCGAAAATATGCCTATTTCCAGAAAAATTTAAAAATACATTTTTTTCTAAAAAAAATTACGGGCATTTTGGGGATTTTTTGTAAAATGGGGGTATAGTGTATAAGGAGGGGAGGGGGTAAAAAAAACCTACAGATTAATGCCATTCGGATTTATGCTAGTTCAATAACTTTTTGTGGCAAAAAAAATAGTTGAAATTATAAGGCCATCACCATTACGGATTCATTTGTCCCATGCTTACGGATTTAGTAATATCAATTCTTACGGACTCATCAAAAATTACTAACTTCCAGATTTATTTTTTCTAACGGATTTATCGTAAATCCAGTACACAATTTAACGGGTTACAAATTTATCAATTTAATGGATAAAATCATAATGAAAAAGAATATAAACGGATTTCTATCTTTAGTAGATAAATCTGTAGGTAGTTCATTTTTTAACTACGAATTTACTTATTAAATCGAAAAATCTGAGTACAACTTTAATTTTTTATAACAGTTAAAATTACAGGGGTAAAATGAGGAGATATGAAATTGGCGGGGGTAGAAGAGCTAGTTGTAGGGTAGAAAAATCACTATCCTAATAAAAAAAATAGATGGGCTGTATTAGACAAACAAGTAAGGTTCTGGGTCTGGATTACACTCTCACTGTTAGGTCATAATACATATATGGGCTTACTAAAATTGCCATGCCTTTGGTTTTGGACCCAAACAAATGGGGGTTTTAATTTATATACCCCCCACTTGGCACACATACCCCCATTAAGCAAACTTCTAATTTTACACCTGACCCTTTACAAAAACAACAACAATTTTCCTTCACAAGTCACCTATATCCAGAACAGAAAGTAAGTCAAGTTTTTCATTCTTCCCGGAAATACCAAAAAATTGATAAATCCGGAATTGTTTTTATTCTGGATTTACCCATAAGAGACAAATCCGGAACACATTTCACTTTCGGATTTATCCCTGTTTTGGCATTTCTGGGGATAAATCCAAACTACAATATATAATTTCGGATTTATCTCGTTTTAGGTATCCCAAGAAAATTCTAGGAAACTGTTCCAGATTTACGCATAAAAGATGAATCCGGAATTACATTTTGGATTGATCTTTTATGCGTAAATCTGGAAGTATTCCAATCAAATTTTTTTAAATTGTTTTATTAATTATTTGTTATTTATTGTATTGGCACACACTAGAGTTGGAGGCATAATCCCACGGGGGATCGCGCAGATTGCTACAAGGAGAGTCATCACAATCGGGGGCACGTGAAGACGAACAGACTCAGGTTAGTAACCACACTCTGGTGAGGATAGTCGGTCACCCTTCTGACCGGCATAGGCGTGTTGAGAAACAACAGGGTGTTGCCATATAGATTAGGATGCAGAGCCTAATCATGGAGTGTATCATGAGGCCGCCGATCCTGAGTAGTTTATGGTGGAGGCTGAGGCTGAGGCTGGGGAGGACCATCAGCATGAGGAGCTAGATCTGGCCCCCAAGATCGCTCTATTTTGACTAGAGTTGATGTTCACGTAAAAGTGTATTTACAGGGTTTAGAGAAGTGTTTGTGTGAAAGAAGTTAGGGTGATTGTGGTGTAATTATAGGGATTTTCGTAAGAAGTGTTGGTGGGATATTGGCCACTGATAAAAAATGTCGGCAACATCAAGGCCGTCAAAAGTCAGTGGGATATTTGATCAAAATTGTTGGCAATATCAATGTCGTTAAAAGTGTCGGTGAGATCTTGATCGTTGATCAAAAGTGCCGACAACATCAAGATCGTCATAAAGTAAAAAAAATATTCATATTTCTGGAAATATGTTTAAACATAAATCCTGAATAGGGAAAAAAACACCTTCGGAATTATGTCTTACACATAAATCCAAAACACACTTTGCACAGTTTATATGTTATAGATAATTTCGGGAATATTTACAATTTTGGCTTCGGGAATTACGGATGGGATATAATTCCAAAAAAAAAAAAGTTGGCCTAGCTGAACTAGAAGAACAAATGACAAGCTCATTGTGAATGGAACCTATTGAACTAGAACAAAAACCCAAAGAAGAGCAAATGACAAGCTCATTGTGAATGGAACCTATTGAATTGAACAACAAAATATATAAATAAATAAATAAATAAAAAATGAATCTAAAAGAGATAATATGCAAACAATGGGCCAATAGGTGGAGCATAGGTTCCCTTTTCCCTCACCAATCCGATTTTCCTTTAAATATGAATAATTTTGTTATGCCCCATATTAATATTATAGTGGTGCAAAATGCTACTTCGAAATGATTCTGGGCATAAGTTTTTTTTTTTGTTTCAGCAAATATTGCAAAGTTATAACTGCTGAAAAAATAATTGTAGATAACATACAATGTATAAGTAAAATAAAATAATGAATATTGTATAGTTTCTTCGATCAAGTGCTTATTTCAAAAGTATTTTCCATTAAACTTATTTTTCAAAACTTTCAAAAAGGGCACTTATTGAGAAAAATCATGACTAGTGTCTAGTGATTTGAATACGGAGAGAGTGATCTTATGGTCATTCGGTTTCGATTTACAAATGGAGGAAATGACCACAAACTAGAGATTAGAAAAAAAGAGGACAAAACAAACACACAAAAAAAACAGATTTATCAGAGCCAAGTTTCCGCTGCGCCACTCTGATTTTTTGTCAACAACACAACCAAAATAATATATATTACTTATTTCAAAAGAAATGAATGTTATATAAATTAAGGTGTAGAAAAAGAAGGCAAAGTTTTTAAGTTGTACAATTTTTTTTCTACTAGATGAAATGAAAAATAAAAACACACTCTTATAGACCACACTGGGTTCGAATCTGGGAGTCGACGTCCCCGTATCGCTGAAACTTCTAAGACAACCAACAGTGAGGGATAAACATATAAGTTATACGTTGACAACATCAATCCACGTTTGGTGAATAGAGAATTCTTTAAAAAAAGGGAGAGTAGAAGACATCTTCATTTAACGCAAGAGATGACCAGAAACAAACAAGTGTTTCAATTTCATTCGGGTTTGGAACCACAACTTAACGGCGAAAGCTATCCAAAGAAGAAATGTAAAACACTGACAGATCCATATAGGTGGTAATGAGGGCAATTGGCCCCACCCAAAAAATTATTTTGGTCGTAGCATGGCTAATAAAGGTTTTTTGCCCCATAAAAAAATAGACGCTACTCCCATGAATCAATTAATATTTTTTAAATGAACTTACAAAATTATAAGAGACACGAGAGAATAATTGATATCAACTTCATTTGTCTAATTTTTATTATGTAAACTCTTCTAATACTAAACACACACATGCAAAATTTCAGTATTTTGATTTTTAAGAGTAAAGGCCCAAAAAAATCTTTTGTAAAAGAACCCAAATTTATTTGCTCTTTAAGAAATGAAAAGTAGTAAATTGACAGCTAAATATTAGTCAAACTAGTTTCAAAGGAGAACTAAAATAACTCTAAAATTATTGTAGAATAACTAATTTAACAAATATTTGAGGACTAAATTGATATTTTCTATTTCTTAGAGACTAAATAAGTTTGCTTTATTCTCTAAGTCCCCGTTTGTTTCTAAGATATTTTTATAAGAAATATTAGATTAATTTTTGCCCTCACTATAGAAAATCTTTGGATGATGGCTATTAATGATGGCTAGCTAGCAATTGCAACCTAGCAAATGGGGAGTAAAATTCAAGATGTTAAAAATTGTTAGACTAGAAACTATGTCTAAATCTTATGGTATTTTTTCCCAAAATATATTTTCTCTTTTCCCTCCCACTCACCATTGGCTAGCTTTGAAGCAATTGTGACCATCGTACACAAAGCTTTGGTTGTACCACCCTTTGGCCACCTTGCTCTGCCTAGAAGAGCTACAAACTCCAACTACCAGCGCAAAATATATGGTAATTCTTTGTTTTATATTTACTAGGGGGAAAGACGGGCCCTTCGGGCCCGTCTTTCATGTGTTGGTGAGTTGATGGATAAATAATAAATAATAATATAATGAAATAGTGTTAGTGGGTAGTTATAAGGGTATTTTGGTCAGAAAAATCTGACACCAAAAAAATGAATTCCCTTTATATATAGGTATAGATATAACAGAAGCTTCACTCTTGAACTGTGATTTTTTTCCATTTTTTTATTTAAAAAATTTATTTGACTACTTTAATTCATTACTTGATGTTTTAATTTTAGTTGTCTTTTGGTGTCTTTAAATTTATAACATGATTATTACTAATTATTATAGTTGGTTTTTAATAGAGATAAGTTACAATTTTTTCATTTTCTTTCACTTTAAGCCTTCTTTCAGATATAATGGTGAAGAAGAAAGAGGAGGCAAAAGTGCACCACCACCAGCGCTCGCCTTTTTGACGTTGCAATAGGGAGAGTCGGGCAGCCGTAACTAGTGACAATGTGTGCAAAAACGTCACCACCTACCAGGCCATCATCATGCTTCGTGTGCAATCATATATATTTTCTGATTTGCTTTGTAATATTTGTCCATTTCAATCAATTTTTTGATCTGTTTCATGTTGATCAAGAGACAAATGGGCATATTTGCTTCATTTGAGATCTGTTTCCATCAAGTTCTCATTTTTTTGTTACTATTTTGTTAAGGTTTATGTACAATGGTAGCGGTAATAACAAACCCTGGTTGAGGGAAATAGAGGGCAGAGACAGAGTCAGAGCACTCACGGCGGAAAGTGAAAAGGAAAGTGGCGAGAATGGGAAGAGGTAATGAAAGACAGAGACAAACATATTAGAGCATTTCAAACAACGTGGATCTTCTGATACCTCTGCACGGTGCAGCAGAGGATTTGAAACTCTGGAACCCTATTTTATGGGCCTCACAATAAAACTTTACTAATTGTAATTACTAAGATCTCTTTTGTGTGCTTATATTCAACAAGATTATCAAAAGATACATACAAGGGTTCTCTAATATGAACCCCGTCCTAAATACAAACCACAACTAGGTAGTAAAATCCGAACATAACTAGTCATCAATTTTGAACCTTATTAACCTGCAGGTTCATATAATATATATTTTACACATATATATCTTGCATTCCATTCCATCATATATATTTTTGATTATTTTCTTTGGCAACTTTTTGATATATATAAAGGTACAGTCGGTGGCTTTTGAGTTATTACTACCATTGAAGCACGAGAGCATTCTTTTTATTGCACTTGAACAGTACAACACTCTTTTTCTTCCAACGAACAATTAAAAGACACTATATATTGTTTACTAGTGGATCCCATTATTCATCACACACACACACACACACACACACATTTACTATAGCGGCGCATGAGTCAATCATAAAAGCAAACATCTCACCCAAAAAAAAATCATAAAAGCAAACAAAAAAGGTCACTACACAAAGAACTATCAAAAAGACAAGTTGATGGGGGAGCAATGAATGAAACGAAGAATGAGAGAATTAAAAAGGTGGATATTGAAATGAATAAGAGTAGGAAAAACTAGCCCAAATAAATAAATAGTGGGAGAGTGATCTTATCAGTGAATGATGGTAATGGTAATATCAATGTTTTAAAAACCGGACCGACTCGGGCGGTTCAACCGGTTGGATCGGGAACCGGACACTCGGGCGGTTGGGTCGACCCCAGTTGAACTGCAGGCACATTGAACCGCTTAGAATCGGGTTGGACCGGATTGAACCACGGTTCAACCGCTTTGAACCGCCAATTGACCCGGGGTTGAACCGCCCGAAATGCACTTTTTGACTTTTTTATTGACTTTTTCTCCAAAATTTAATACATTTCTTATTTTTTATTTAATTATTACTTATCCGGTTCAACCATGGTTCAACCGAGTGAACCGATTGAACCATGACCCGGAGCTCTCTCCGGTTCAATCTCCGGTCCGGTTTTAAAAACATTGGGTAATATACTATATAAAAAATGAATGGTGGGGTCTTCCACAAACGTAGTTGAGTTGATTTGAGGATATGCATTTGGAATTCTATAGTTGTTGGATTCATCTTTTCTTATTATTATGTGGTGGTGGTATTGATGTTACAAAACGTGGGAAAAATTTATACGTGGTCTCTCTCACATCGTCCACATACACGGAATGGTCGACCAGACCAGACCAGCAGCCTCTCTTTGCACTATCTAGTACTATGTAGTAGTATGTTATGTACACACGCAATTTTTGTTACCTGCACCCCCCAACCACCCACGAAAACCACCCACGTTACCTTGCAAATTAACGTGCCAAAGACAATGAAATGAAAGCAAAATTTGTGTCATTTATTGTTGCTTTTTACTACCCACTTTTTCATTTATTGCTTTTATAACCCTTATCATATGGTCACAAATTGTTCTTATTGGATTGAACTGATAGATTCGATAACACGGTTTAGGAGGAATTTACAACATGTACCATGTGATGCAAATGAAAACTTGTTAGCACATTTTTCCTTTTTATTTATTTTTTGAGTGGGCTAGTGACATCAATTTATTCTCTAACTAATCAATTTGGGAATGCACTCTGAACATATATGCTTCATGAATCTGGTTCTTTGAAATAAAAGTGCTTTCAAGAGGATAAGAACACGACCCTCTCGCTATCACCCAGGTGTTTTTTCCATAAAAAGATTGAACTCAAAACTCAAATTCTGCTTTTTAACAAGGACAAAATTAACTTATCTACACTAACGTATGTACGTGTTGTTCTTGACTAGATCATGTATAAGTTATACTAATTGATATACACAGCTAATGTAATTTTTTTACACTATCAACGAAACACAACCTGCTATGTCATTAAGGAAAACTCTTCTCTTAATTATTTGAAAAGTCATTCATAGCCCAATTTATAATTGTTGTCAGTGTAAAAACTTCACACACAGAGAGTGCACAACAATTAAATGCACAAGTTATTTCATAAAATATATGATTAAACTATTTTTAAATAAGTTGTAGGCTTCTTTTATAACTATTTTGGAGAGTTTATTAAAATAAGTTACAGATAATTTATTGACATGTAACTAGGTGAGGTCATAAGATCGCCGATGGAGAGTCAACCAATAATTGAGTCATAAATATTTAGAAGACAATCAAATACTACTAGTAATTAAAGGTGAGCAATGGAAGAAGAAGTATATGTGATCAACATGGTAAAATATTTCAACGAAAAATATCCAAAAGTCATAAAGAATTTGCAAAGCCTAAAGGAAAAGATAAAAAGGGTAAAGAGTGCTCCTTTTTGTAAATATTGTTAATTATGAGAATGATCTTTTTCACCCTGCGAGAGTGAAGTTGACAACAAAGTGATTAAATGTGCAATTTCAGCTGACATATATGGAGGTTATGTTGTAACAAAGCAAGTCCCAGGTCAAGTCTCAGGTCATGTGATTGAGTAAAAGGGACATTGTTGATGAAAATATAGGCGTACTTGAGTTTGAACCCCGCTTCCCCTCCCTCTAACTACTAACACATTAATTTCTAACCATTTTGCCTATAAATTTTTTTTTTGAGTGTTAGTTTGGGTCTTCTTCACTACATCAATTATTCTCTTGAGTACTCGGGCTGGGTAGTGTCTTTTTAATGACATGGCAATATCAAGTCATAATATCGTTTTATGACTTCGGATTGCCATGTTGTATTTTTTAATGATGCATGTGGCAATTACGTGATATTTTAAATATGTTTTTGGTACTTATAAAATTGAGAGTTTCATTCTAAGTTTAGTCACTGAAAATTATTCAAACGTTAGTCCTCCATGTATTTGCTTCTTACAATATTAGTCCAGTAGTCTCGTGTTCAATTCTTGCTCAAGACCTTCTAAATATGTGAGCAAATTGTTTATTCTACATAAGGAAATACAAAAATCAACTGGGAATCGATCTCCCAACCTCAAGTAGAAAAAATGAATACCTGTCGTTGCGCCCCTTGAGGCTTGAAGGATACATCTTGTTATGACAACTTCTATACATATAGCTTATTTAATTTATATATTATAGTTGTTATGCCAATTTCTACTCATCGTTATAATTATAATTTTTAACTAATTCTAATTTAAATGATGTTTTACTCTTTTTAATTGTTTGTTTTTAGTAACTTTTGATAATGTCTTAGAACAAGATTATTACATTTTTTTGTTGTTCTACCTCCGTTTATAGAAACATTAGAACACCAAGTGTTCAAAATTTCAATTTCGTTTTGAGTACTATTTGTATACCACAAGATGCAATCGGCCCGTGCAGACGCACAACTATGTTACCAGTATATCTATAAATGAAACTATGCCCCTACCTCTTCTATTCAATACATCATATATTTAAATCTCAGACATTAATAGCTATGAAAACTAAGAGAAAAGAAAGGAAAGAAAAGTAATGGAATATATATGCCACTTTTCTTTGTTTAGTTACTTTGTAAAATAGGATGGAAGGAAAGGTGTTAATGGGACTCATACCAAATTTTGTTTCCCCCATTTTGGGAAGAAGAAGGAAAAACACCACTTTTATGTAAATGACATATTTAACCTTGCACACTAAAATTAATGCATTATAATTAAAAATATTTTACTTATTCATTAAAGGTTAATTTTGTAATTTTTTATATATTCACTTTTCTCTCACTTTCCTTTTAAGTTCACTTAAATCAAACAACTAAAAAATCATCTAATTTTCTGCTAGTTTTCTTATCACTTTGCTTTCCTTTACCTTTCTTTCTTCTCACTTCTTTTATGAACCAAACAAAGGTTTAAATGTACGGAATGCATATTATTAATGTAACATGTGAGTGACATCTTTTATTTGAAAACTAATTGAAAACTAAAAAATATTAAAGTGAATGTTTTGTAAATAACTAATTTAAATTATACAAATAAATAAATTAAAAACAGGACAAAATAAATGTATGAAAAGCTACAATATAATAATAATAATAATAATAACAAGAATTGATAGTAAAACAAATTAAAGCACGAAGATATTTTTGTCATTCGCTAAATAAACTCTTTTATTTCCTTTCACTTTCCACTTTTCACGAATACAGAACAAATAAAAATTCATCTTATTTTCTACTCACTTTCTGTCATTTTCATTCCTTCAACGATATTTCTCTCTACTTTCTTTCCTTCAGTTTTCTTTTCCCAACCAAACTAAGTGTAAGTACTAATATTTTGTTACACCAATGTCAAAATTAAACATGTCTATGACTTCAAGCATATGTAATAAATGGCTTAATTACCCATTCAGGATTTTAATTCCCAAATTTGTTTTTCAGGAATTTAGTCTCAAGTCCTAAAATTACTATCCATTGCTAATTTGGTCAAACAATTTGCTGAGCTGTCACTCACTTATCATATTCTTGAAATGATACATTGTACTGCTACGTTAGATTTTAAAATAAAATATATTATTTAAAATCCAACATAGCAGTTAAGTATGACATTCCACGTAGGGTTAATGAGTAACAAGTCATCAAAGTGTTTTACCAAATTAGAGAGGTCAATCATTTTAGAAATTGGAAAAATAAGGGAATTAAATCAATTGAAAAAAAAATTTGGTGATTAAAATCGTGAGTACTCATAATAGAGGACAAAAATGTAATTAAATTTAATATAATGAAATAGTTATAATAATAATATAGTAATTAAAGAAAAGGAAGAAAAGCAACAAAAGTGATTCTCCTTTGAGCTGTTAAAGAGCAGACTTCACTTCAGACTTGTCTTTTTTCCATATTTTTAAATTTATAAAAATTAAAAGGTTAGAAACAAGAAGCTTTTTGTGAAGATGCAGTACTAGACAACACAAATCTCCATGCTAATTTTCACTTATCGAACGGCAAGAAGTGAAGGATCATGTTAGTCGCACGGTGCTAGCGCTACAGAAGATCCATCCACTACTGTGATATCATCATCATACATATGGGGATATGTGGACGGAGAGAGAGAGAGAGAGAGAAAGAGGGAAGGAGTGCAGAAACCCAACAGAGGAGACAAGATCATGGGATCTGCATGTTTTTATTGCAGGAGACCTGCAACCATGGATCATGCAAATCCTCTCCCTTTAATTTAAAATTAAAATACCAAACAAGGAAAAATTAAAAATAAAGCAACCATCAATTTCCTGACATCTCAAAAAGCAAACAACAACTTTGGAAATTTAATTAGTAGTATATTTTTGTAACGATTTTAGTTTATCCCTCAAATATTATCCAACCCAAGTGAATCTTGGATTAACCAATTACCTTTTGAAACTAACAAGGACTATTAACATTAATTAATAATTATAAAAAGTGTACAAACATTGTCTCCTTGTGACAATTACCAACGTGGACTTTTTAGCGTGGCAGTGTCCCTCTCTTGGTCGGACCCAAAAGAGAGAGTGAAAAAAAGTTTGCAAAATTGACCGTGGTTGTGATTAGTGATTATTTATTACTACTACTATTAGGAAATTTTATTAGGAGCAAATTACATTTTACTACTATAATTTTAACGTAACAATAGTACTTGTACAATAATCCCAAGAAGATTGGTCTAACAGAACATGACAAAATTTGTATCTGAGAGGTCTTAGATTTAACTATTTACTTGTCCAGGTAAATATAATTGCTACAAAAAAAAATAGTGCTAGTAGTCTAGTACAAGAGAGAGGGGTAATAAAGGGTATTTGGGGTAGTGTGCAAAAGAAGGGAGAAGGCATAGGAGGAGCTAGTATAAGGCATAGGTAATGTATGTGAAAGACAGAAAGAGTATCTTAAGGGAGGTGAGCAGAGCAGAGAGCACAGCACAGCACAGCGTGGTTTACTTCCTGTGCTAAACAACCTAACGTTATTTTTATGTAAATGTAATGTAATGACGTTGCGTGCTTTATGCTCTAATTCCGTTCCTGTTTTTGTGTTGTTGGGGACTTGGGTTACCAAAGGGAATCTCTCTGGTTAGTTTTTTATCACTCTTTTTTCTCTCTCTTTGTCCTTAAAAAGAGGAATGAGATAGATAGAGAGAGAAAAAAACCCACTGAGCGTGCAAATAAAAAGCCTTAAAGCAAAGCTAGATTATTATTATTATTATAGGTCTCTCTATCTCTCTACACCTTTGCTTCTGTGCTTGTGCTGTTCTTCTCTCTACTCTTCTTTGTTGTGGGGTTTCTCTTGAGCTGTTCTACTTATTTCCATTCAACCTTTCTCCTCCTACTTTCTTAGCCTATTCCATTCCATCTCTAGTAGCCCAAACCCAACCTTTTAAGCTTTTATTATTATCATCATTGTAGGTTCTTGTACCTGTTACCCTTCACACAACAAAAAAAGCTGTTATTCTTCAGAACAACAACAACAAGAAGATGTTGTGTTTCCTGGATTTAAGCTGAAGTTAGACTTATAAGGGTATGTGAAATCAAACTATCTTGTCTCATACTATCATCACATGTGTGTGTGTTTTTTTTCTTCACTTTGCCTCTAACTCATGTGTTTGTTGCATTAAACAGTACTGTCGTTTTGTTGCACATATATATTTGTTGAAGAAGAGCAAAAGGGTAGTTTTTCCTTGCAACAAGAGTATTTGATTCTGTGAAAACTAAGTAATGGATGAAAGGTCAAGAAATGAGAGAGGGAGTTCAGAAGAGAGGAAGCTGGAGCTAAGGCTAGGTCCACCATGTGGTGAAGATTGGTCACGCAGTAACAAAACAGAAAGAGATGAGTCTTCTTTACTATCTCTTGGTTACTACTCTACCATGCCTGCAACTCCATGGTCTTCTTCTTCTTCTTCTGTGTATCAACACCAGGGACAAAGTGGTAATAATAACAATAATAAAGGAGGGTGTTCTTCATCATCATTTCTTCATCAGTTCCCAGCAAGCACACCTGTGATGAGTAAAGAAGCAACACAAAGCTGTTGCCCTAAGGTTATAGACTTGCAGAATGGTGATAACAAACTGTATTCTCACACCTCTTCTGCAAATACAGCTGTTCCCAACACTTCTCAGAAAAGGTACTACAACTTTCCCATTTTCCATTTCTCGTTTCTAGTAATAATAATAATATTGTTAACTTTTTAGACACAGAGGATATTCATTCACACACTCACCTTGTTTTTTTCTCTCTCTCACTCTTTCCTGTGCTGTGTGGTCCATGCTATACTATGCTGTGCAACTCTGCTGTTTCTTTCTACTTGTTTTATTTAAAACATAACATAACAATAATAATAGATCTAGTAGTCATGTTACAAATAAACCCTTTGTTGCACTTTTTATTTTCCATTATTAATTAAAAACATGCCTTTTATAAACTTTGAATCCTGATCCACAAATAAAGAAAAGAAGGTAGTGGTTTGGTTTGGGTTGGTTTGATCCCCATGTATGTACTATGTACTGATTGTTTTTGTTCTATTATCCTTTCCTTGTTATCTTTCCTTCAGAGATGTCTACATCGCATTTTTGATTCTACTCTACTAGTACTCTCTCATTTATTATCTCCCTTCCTTATCTACTTTCCTTTCCCTTTTCTTTGTTTGTTTGTTTGTTTTACACTCCCATGTGAAATATCTGAACCTACCTCAGTTTAATTCCCCCACCCCCCTTTGTTTTTTCATGAGAAAAGCCTCTTTTTATTTTTCCTTAGTTATTTTTAATACAAGTAATATTTGATGAGTGATTGAATGAAAGGGGGACAAAGGGTTATGCAGTTATGCTAATAGGATAGCATTTTCTTTATCCCAAACAGCATCTTTTTTCCTTTTTTATTTATTTTTTTTAACTTTATGTCTTATTGTTACTATTTTTTACTGTTCACTATCATGCTTAACTTTCTATGTGGACCAATCAAAAAACAGAACTGCTCCTGGTCCAGTAGTTGGTTGGCCTCCAATTCGTTCTTTCAGGAAGAATCTTTCAACCAGCAACACTTCTAACTCTAAGCAACCATCACCACAACAACCTGAGTCACATAACAAGGTTGCTGGTAAAAAATCAGTTGACAACTATGGGGCTAATAAAGGTTTGTTTGTCAAAATCAACATGGATGGTGTTCCAATTGGTAGAAAAGTTGACCTTAATGCTTATGATAGCTATCAAAATCTCTCCTCAGCTGTTGATGATCTCTTTAGAGACCTCCTTGCAGGTAAAAACATTATTTTGTCACCAATAATAATATATTTTATAAACCTAATAGCTAGTGAACATTATTTTGAAGTTATCTATGATGTTATCTAATTTTGTCGTTTTGCTTTCTCTTAGCTCAACGAGATTCCTGTGGTGGTGGAGTTAAAAAACAGCAGAAAGAGGAAGAGAAAACGATAACGGGTTTATTGGATGGAAGTGGAGAGTATACACTTGTGTATGAGGATAATGAAGGAGACAGGATGCTTGTTGGGGATGTCCCATGGCAGTAAGCATCTCTCAATTATGCTCCCTCTATAATTATTATTTTATTCAATATATAGTACTATATATATCATATCATATAGTATATATATTTCATTATTCGATGTGGCATTTTGTTCTAATAATACTGCAGTAACGATTAGTTAGATTCCTTGTGCTTAACAATTACTATTAGCCAACCATTTTAAGACAAGTGTTAAGAAGAAATCTGAAGCTCTACATGCCATGGCATGTCTGTTCTTCACATGAAAACACTTGTACTACTGTTTCCTCTAAGAAATCCAAATAAATTAGTATAAACAACTCCTAATAGTGACTTTACCATTTGTTTTTTTTATAAGTGATTAATTTATTGCTAGAAAACTATGATTGGCATATAAGATAGCTATTTTATGGTTTTTATTAATGTGTGCGCTTGGCAGCATGTTTGTATCAACAGTGAAGAGGCTTCGGGTGTTGAAGAGTACAGAGCTTTCTGCTTTTACTCGTGAGTTTGAATCTTTTGTGGTTTCATTATTTTGTTTTAGTTATGAATATTTATATTTATTGAAGTTTTTTTTTGTTCTCAGTTGGCACTACTAAGCAAGACAAGATATCTACTTGACTGTGCAATGAAATGAAAACTTCCCACTGGTGAAAGTTGAAGACTCTTCTAATTTGACGTTTTTTTTGTTTATTTTTGAATGATGATGATGGTGGTATGAAACTAGTAGCTTACATTACAACTAAGTAATGTGTATGAATGAATGTATTTTTGGTTATTATGAAGATTCGAAATGTTTATTATGGATTGTATTGTATAAATAGGGAAGGAGAACTTCACAGATGTGTGTACTCGTTATATACTTTTGAGTAACCATATTTTAACTTGTATTGATTTGTATTTTGAATTTAAGACTTAGCCCTCATGGTGGATAAATTTATTTGTGACTCGAATAACTAAATCTCCCATGAAGTGCTTTTAGTAACTCGATTCTGACCCGTTTGTCATGTCCGACCTAAGATGTTGGGAGAGCTTTATTTAAGAGCATTCTTCCCACCGAGGAAAAGGACTTCGCTCTTACACCAAAACTCTACCTTGCAAAGGAGTCAGTCTCTCCGCTTCTACGCATGTACAATTTGCATGTCAGAGTTCTTAGTGGATTCAGAGCTTGGTGAGTCGACATATCATTGGAGGAGTTTTCAAGTAACCTAACGGATTGAGCCAAGGTTGGGGTTAAAGAGAGCTCAAATTTAGAGAATGCTTCTAGCTTTTGAGCTAAATTTGGGTCGAAATTGCCAAAGTTCTACTACCTTTGATACCACTTGATAAGACCTAAAGTAGATCTATAAGTTTAGAATCTTGAAAATTGGCATTTCAATAATTTTCTCACACAACAAAAGATGATGAATACCAACAACACAAAATTAAAGACACAAAACTTACTTGAAAAGGAAGAATACAAAATGTGGAGAAGATAGAAATGGAAGAGAGAAGGAAGTCTACCACTTCTTCCTTGGAAAGATGATAAAGACAACACTATCCTTGAGCTCTCCTAGCCTCAAGGTTGTGTACTCTCTTCCATCTCAAGAAATCTTGGAGAATCATTATGAACCTTCACCTACACTAGCAATGGAAACTTATCCTCACCCTCTCTTGGTATTATGGCACTCACTCTTGCTCAAGTGTAGTCCACTAAGGAAAGAAGTAAGGCCCAAGGCCTAAACTAGAATGACCAACAAGGCTTAAAAACAAATGTTCGTTACAATAGGAAGTGAAATCCTAAATTTATTGAAAATCAAATAAAATAAATAGGGAATACTAGAGTTTGGATATTCTAGAAATTCTCTAAGGTATCTTTGGTCACTTTTAGTGTGTCATTGTCAATTATCAATGTGAACACACTAAAGTATATTCTTTTGAAGTATTGAATATCTTTTTGGTCTTTTGAATCTTTATCTTTGTGAGATTCATCCAAACTCCATGATTAGGCTAGGGATGCATGTCAGCTTACATCAGTATCACAAATTTTTAAAAGACTTAAGTTTATGCAGATAAACCTCAATATCTTAGTTGAAGATCGAATTGGCAATGCTATGTGATGTTGCTTCCGATCCTTAAGTTTATGTTAGGCCGGTTAAACAATCAATGAGAAATAAGAATTTTGAATTACTATATTCTTTATTACATTTATACGAGTCTCATCAATCAAAAATATATTGAATAAAAATGTATAAAAAGTGTGTTATAGCAAAATATGTGATGTGAATTCATCTATCTATGTGACAATGTGTAACCGACAATACTAATAGTTAGTATACCATATACCATAAAGGGAGAGAGTCAAGCATATTGCATCCTTGAAGACGGCCATAAATAGAAAGGGAGTTAGGGGGGAATTGATTGGTCATTGTCGTTGAGAGGTGCCTAACTTTGATGGCTGCTCAAATATTACATGAGACTGACTTGTTCTACTCTGTACCAATGTATGTGGGTATTTCTGAGGATAGGATAGGATAGGAATAGGATAATCTCATCCCCTCATTCTCATTGGGACATATGGATAAATAAACACATTCATCCAACTCAAGTGTGTGTTCTGTCTATGTTGCCTACAGCTTCTAAATGTAGTTGGAATCATGCATTGGTTGACCACTCCTCATAATTTAGAAACATCGTAGTTGGTAGAACTCAATTTTTGGCAACTAAAAGGTTGTTATTAAGGGTATCTTTAACTTTTAAGGCCACCCAACCAAAATAATTCTAAATATTACACAAAGTGTTAGCAACTAGCTTGCTTACAGGGAAGCACCGATGGTTCCTAGAAAGGACAACAACTAAATCAAGGATATTTGAAACTCCTAAAATTAATATTAAGCATATGAGCAGCATCTGAGACAACCAAGATTCTTATGTACAAAATTAAAATAAAAATACCATAATGTTATCTAAAACAGCCACCAAGTGTAGAACATAATCAACCATCTTCAAAGCCTTTAACATTAAACTGTAATCACAACTGTACCGTCACCGATCAACAAGCACCACCACTGAGCAAGGCATGGGGCACCACAGAGACAAAACAAAAGATCTGCGATTTTGGAGCAAGAAGAAAGACGGAAAGACGGAAATTTCCTCATATTTGATAATGAATTTCTTTTGCTCCCATTGGCTCAGGTCCTAGATCTGCCATTCCCATACACAAATTCGGAGGTGGACGTCATGAGTTAACTAGATAGCCATACGTAACAATTAAGTTTCAAAATAAGCCAAGTTCAAAGTAAGCTATCCATACTACAAACAATTAAGTTTTGCGAAAACCGCGTGCGAAAAAGAATCTGTGAATTTTAGAGTAGTTTAATAAGGGTATTTAGTTTTTTGGGGGTGTCTCTCAAAGGTGAGGGGTGGCTTTAATAATATCCAAACTAAACTGAGAAAGTGAGAATAATACAAACACTAGATTTTAATTGGGCCATATACGGCCCAAATTAAAAGGTAAGAGAAATAGAAATCAAAGAAATATTGATTATTTATGTTATATAGGTACGATAATTCCTAGAGTCACAAAAACAACCCATCAAAATTAATTTAATTTTTATTTTAATTAGAGTAAGCATGTGAATGACTTAATGATAGTCATGTTTTTCTTCATCTATAAAAGTGACTCCATTGCTGCATATTGCTTGATCTATCTTGATGACCTTATGCCTCTTGAAAATAAGGCTTTCTTTATTCACAAAGGTGAAGACCTCTCTCGGTAAAACATTTCTAAATCATTTATTGGGAGCTGAAATTTTGCATACATTAAAATGGTTGTTTCTTACACAACATCATCACATCTACCAGCTTCAAGAATGAGCAAACATGTATGGCGCCATGCCTGGATTGAAACTTATGTTAATTTTATTCTCATCTACAACTCAGACTGATTTTTCAAGTTGCGATGCATTAAATATCCCAACTTAGTAGAATCTTTTCCCTATCTATCTCTTTTTTGAAAGAATTCACTATCTATCTCTACTCTAACAACACCTAATGTTGCTTTCCATGTCAACAAGATCTCTTTGCGCATACTAGAGATGAGCAAGACTCGTCCCAACCCTAAAATTCGTCTCGTCTTCGTTATATTTAACCTGCAAAGCATCAGGATTTTTCAGGTCTAAGGACGGGTTATTGTCTAAAAAATTAATCCGACCAAAATTTAGGGATGAGTTAGGGTTAGGTATAATACGTGTTAGCTCGTCCCTTATCCTCACCCCAAATTATTAACTCTAACATTTATAGTAAGACTTTTATAAATAAAATATCCAGTTTGAGTAGAAATATTGTTGTAAGGTACTTTTATAGAAGTCATGTTTTGAGTTTAAATACATAGTAAAACGCAAAAGGTGTGTTTGGGAGTTTGGAATGTTTTGGAGGAGCTTAAAAAATAAACTAAGAGAGAATTTTAGGGAGACTTGGTGGGATAATTTTTCTCCTCATCACTAAAGAATTAACACTAAAAAATTTCAATCTATCACTTCGAACTTTTAGTCAAATATTTAAGTGATAATATTATAATTTTGTCTAAATTATTCTTCGAGCCAACCCGTTCTCATCCTATAATAAACTCGGTCTGGTTATCCCGTAGAGCCCTGGATTTGTTCAAGTCTAAAGATGAATTAGGGTCTAAAAATCGACTCTACAAAAATTTAAGGTCAGGTTAGGGACAAGTATAACCTGTCACAACCCTCACCCCTCTTAACAAATTCAAAATCCACCCTCGACTCTCTTCATATACGATATTTCAAGCATCGTGCTACTTGAAATAACAATTGATCACAATTGCATCTTAAGTTCTTCTGTGCGTTCTAGGATTGCTTACGGTGTTTATCTTGGGTCCAACGATATTTTGTGGGTATGCAAGACATATTTTTGTATACTTTCTCACAATATTCCCCCTGTATTTTAAAACTCTTATAAGTTATAATAATTAAGTATTGAAAAAAATTACACTAGAGACAATTTTTTTTACTAACCGACATTGTTGGCCTAGTGGCATACCCTATGACTATGACTATAAGTGAGAATAGGTTGGACCGAGCTAGACTTTGAAAGGTCTGGGTCTGGGTCTGGCCCACGTTGAAACTGCTATGTATGAGTCTGACCTGTAGTTTGTCATAGGCAGTGGCGGAGCTAGGCCTGGCCCAGCAGGGCCACGTCCCACCCAGTAAAATAAAAATAAAAATTTCATATAGGGAAAATAATACTTAAATACCCTTATTTTTTTAAAAAAACCCACACAAATCTTCTTATTCTCACAACTTGACAGCGCATCATCACTTAATCAGATACTTCTTCTTTCTTGTTTCAACTCTCGCGCGCAGAGGAGAAGAAGAAGAAATTAGAAAACCAAACTAGCTTTCATCCTCTTCTCAAAACCAGCATTAATTACTAAACCGATTTCTCTCTTTTTTGCACAACCCTCTCACGTTTTCTCTTCTTCAGTCATCGTTCCTCACTATTCAGTCTAGCTCCGCCACTAGTCATAGGCTCAACTTTTAGACGTGACCTAGCCATGTGAAATCCTAACAATGCCTGATTCATAATCTCTTTTCAAAAGCCTACAATCTTTAAGTAATTTTGCTTTGTAAATATACTCAAAAGCTATAGATCATTCAGGTTAAGTTTTATTTTAAATGACATCTAATTTAAATTCTATTTTATAATAATAACTTTAAATATGTCAAAAATTGATGTAGCTCGATATGCATAAATTTATAGAAAATATATTAGCAAATTTATGATTTAACACGAAATACAAAATTTAATATAAAACTTTTATTTATTTTATATAAATAGGCCGGCCTGGTAGGCCTAAAAGACTTTTTCAATGGCCTATGTAGCCTAGTTCTATTAGCTAAGTAGGCTTTTAAAAATGTCTAAATCTTATCAATTTTTTTTAAAAAAAACTACCCTGACCTGACCTAATGTAAGTTGGGTAGTATGCCCTTATTCATTGACCTATTCCCACCCTTGCGAGAGAGGTGAGGTGAGATTGACCACGTATTGCAATTTGCAAGAACGAAAAGGGAAGTTCTAACTGAAGAGATCAACTACGAGATGGAAACATTGATAATCTTCTTCAATTACAGGTATTAGGTCCTTTTTTTTTTCTGAAGGTACTAGCTAGCTCCTTAACCTCATATTTATTAATGAGTGAAAATGTTAAATTAACGTTATTAAGATTATTAAGATCTGATTAGTCATATAAAAACTCAAGCGTTCTAAAACAAAAGCATGTTCCTAAAAGCAGCTAGCTAGTATGAATTAGTCTTTTCGCAAGCTAACAGATTTGTAGGAACTTCTAAATTAACAACACCATTACATTTTTAACTCTCTCGAAATTTAGCAAATCCTTATTTGATTTAAATATTCCACACACAATAATCACACCATCGGTAAAGGAAATCAATAATAGTATTTTCTTTATGGAATCAACAGTCCGCGACAAACAAAAGCCCAAAATTCATTCATTTATAAAAAAGATAAAGTTAACATATATATATGCACCCAGAAAAAGAGGCAAATTATAAAAAGGAAAAAAAAAAGTATACATCTGATCATTCCATACTAGTAAATCTCTACGTAACGCATATATTATTGTAAATTGTTCAACTCTGCAAAAAGAAAAAAAAAACTCTAATTAACAGCATTCTAACTGTATAAATTTTGAAGTAAGTTTTTCAATTCTTAGAATTCTTCAATATTTTGAAGATAACCAGTTAGCATAGGCATCATCAATTAACTTGCCTGGCTTCAGCCTGTGTGCCTTAGAGGACAGATCAAAGATATACAAATCATCATGGAGTCATCGCTGTCACAGCGTCGCCTTCACCATCACCTCTTGTTCTGTCATCTCTGGAGTTTGAGTTTCATCCACCACCTTAGTTGGTGGATGTATAGTTGTAGCTAGAAAAGACTCTGAAGCCATGGAATATATATAGATAATAAGACGAAAAGGCTTCTAGATCAGTTAGAGGGCAAAAGTCAAGTAATTAATTGTGTTAATTAGAAGAAACAAGCTATAGCTACTAATAATGGATCACCCATTTGTAATTTTTGTTCTTTGACTCAACTCTCTTAAATTGCCAAACAAGTAATGATAGAGGTTTAAAGTGGGAGGAGTCCTTTCATTTTCTCTTTTTCATTCGTTTTATATTTTTCACTTGCAAACCTGGATTGTCGGGTGCGGGTAAAAATTGTTATTCACACCGTAAATATTAGTATATTAGTTATTATGTTAGTATTTTCGCATTCATCATGGTTTCAACCCTAATCTTTTAACCACTTCGACTTCTTCAACCTTTAGCTCAAATAACCTAACCTCTCTCTCATTCACGTTCTTAATTTTATAATGATCATGACTGGCATAAGCGGAATTTTTCGTTTATTTCAGTTCACAAATATATATATATATATATATATATATATATATATATATATATATATATATATATAGGGAGCCTATCAAGTGAGAATTAGTTCTTACCGTGATAAATAAGAACTAATCATTATAACTGTTAGATTAAAACTAACGATTGAGATTACCTCTTTAATTATAGGTTCCCATGTGATTTGTAACTAAAAATGAAAAAACCACACAACATCCTATAATTAAGGAGGTAATCACAATCGTTGATTTCAAGTGGGCCAAGGTTGTAAAACTAGTCAACTAGGGTTTTGATTTCTCTAAGGACAAATAAAAAACAAAGCAGGAATGGAGGGAGACGGCAACAATTTGGAGCACTCTCACCAATATATAAGTGTATTCTAATGGGGGAGCTCTTGTTAGTCAAAGAATAATCAATATGTCAAGAGGCTATATTCCTTTTAGGTATTCGGTTGTACACCATGATTGGAAATAAGAATCCTACCAAATTAAAATCTGTAAATTAAATATGAAGATTTGTATATGTGAACGTGAACCGATAAAGTAATAAGTGGGTTTAACATTTTTTTTAAGAAAAAGAAAGATATGAAAAGTCGGGTTAAAACCTTGTGATGCAAAATTCTCCTTAGGAAAAATATACTAAGAAGGAAAAAGAGTAATCCTTCAAAATTCTATTGATAAAAAAGAATGAGTTTAACAGGACCGGTGCTTAAAAATTCTCGAAACAATGATCGGTGTTGCCTTTGATGACTAAAAGCTCATTGTTCCTTAACCTCGTGACTGAGACAGTGATCAGATCCGCGTCAATTCAACAAAAACAAGAGAGGCGCTACTCTAAATTGTTTCAACATTATTTTCTTTTTCAAAATGAAATGATTTCTTTGTTGTTTCCCATGCAATTTATGTCGTACTAACCACAACCAGTCATCACTACTTAGGTCCATTTCCTAGTACATTTTTCATCTTTGTCATCTTTATTGCAATTTGTGTCGTACTAACCACTGCCACTCATCACTATCTATAAATTATGCCCACACTACCATCTTGTTTATGAAGCGTATCTATCATAAGTTCTCTAAGTTGCAAAAAATGAAAAGGCAGAACCTTCATTTGGAATGATGAGATGTTAAACAAAACCACGATAAACAAAAAATGGGAGGAAAAAAGTGGAAGGGACAACAAGCTAATAAGAAGAATAAGAAGTGGTGGTTTTTAACAATAGTGGACCATGCACTTTCAGCGCAGAACCTTTGCAAATTGCAAATGTCTTCAGAAGGAAACATCAAAGGTGGTTAATTCCTAATGGCCCCTGAAGGCCGAAATGGGACATCTTCTAATGTACCTCAAGAAAAGGCACTGAGAGAGGTTAAGTTGGTTTAACAGATTCTCTTTTTGTCCTTTGTAAATAATGACATTGCAATTCATAGTTACCTTAAATAATAATGTTAACCTTGTTGGTATTCAAGTGTGAGTAAGAGTCTTACTTTAAATGGAAAAGTGGATGTTGAGCACTATATAAGTGAGATGACCCATAAACTTAATGTCTTAAGGTTTTGGATTAAGATGTGATGTCTAACTTACTTGTGTGGTTGCTCCTTGTGTCAAAATTCTTCTCGTGATTCATAAAGAAATAGTAAATCATAAACTAAACTTCAATAAATTTGGAAAAATATAATATATTTAATTGTCTGCTAATAAGATTTACATAATATTTTTGGACTATTAGTAATTTTAATTTACTAAAATTATATAATTACTAAAGTATATTTATCATATTTCACATGAATTTTGTCCCCGTCTCCATTAACGAGATCCTTATGGGGATCACATTAAACTTTCAACTATTTACACGGAATCCACCTATGAGAAGTTCTCATCATTGGGAAGTTGAAAATGAAGGACCATTTAAACCCTAATATGGTCAATGGAATTCTTAGAAGGTAGGGTCAACATTTTCTAGCACTTCCTGGTATTGATTTTGATGAAATGCTACCTTAATTATTCGATTACATTTTCTTAATGTTGATGTGTTGGTTATTGTTATTCGATTGGATATTGAGATTTTGTGGAATCAAGTGTTATCAATTTAACAAGGTTTGTTTGTTCATAAAGTAGAAAATTCGTGTTTCAGGCGCTTGTTCTTGAAGTGCAAGAGATTGGAAGTTAGCGGGAGAACTTGACATTGCAACTACTTTGGATTGGTCTTGAGAACTTGCAGGTGGAGGAACGAAGGATGAGAAAATATATTGATTGAACACCTTAAGAGCTGCAGAAAAAGAAAAACAAATACAAAAGGTGAGAAGAGAGGGCCCAGTGTGTCCCAAGAAAGCAAAAGACCATTCTTTAAGGAATCGGAGAAACTTCTTTCTTTCCAAACAATAAGATCATCTGAGTCAGCTTCAAATTGAGATATGGTGGACAGAAGATTCTGCATTTTAGAGTTCTTCTCGATGAAAGCTTTAAGAATTTTGCATATTGAAGTGGCCATCATGATGCAGAACAATAATTTCAAGGTGATCAAGTGATGTTTGTTCAATATGGTACCCAACATCGAATCTTGTATTATCATGTATTACACGTTTTTTTTATATTTAGTTAATTATTTTAAAATAAAATAATTTTGTCTTTCAATTACCATATTCTAGCAAAAACTTTCAAGTGAGGGTGGGGAATCTAGTTTTGTACTGCCTTGTAATCCGAGGCTGAAGTGAATTGGCCATCAAAATTTTCTCCCCAAAAGAAATCATCTTCTACGTCAAGGACTTTGGGGGAGGGGGTGCTTCAATCTCTCTGATTGTGCTCATTGGGAGATACATAGTTGACAAGTGAATTCAAGTCCCAGAGAAAACATTCTCGTCAATCTAATATAAGTATATAACTGATTGTTTGGCTTAGAAATAAGCCATCAATTGATTGCAACGCTTTAGATACAAGGGGATCGTAGCTTTGGAGCGAATTATCTTTCTAAAACAGCACATTACCCACCTTCCAAGAAAGACATTCACGAAATCTATTTCAATACTCACAAATACCTCTCACAAGTTCGACTCGGCCTTCTTTCAATCAATTTTTGGGAATCCCTCCTTACCACACATATATTTAGCCCGAACAACGGAGGTGCAAAGAGAGTAGAGTTCTCGACATAAATTCCAAGCTATTTTCATCATAAAAGTAGCATTAACGTCCTTAGATGGTCTCAGGCCTAGCGCACCATCTTTTTTGGACCTGCACACTCCCTCCCAACTAACCAAGTGCATTTTACGATTCTGAGAATCATCTCCCCAAATAAAGGATCTACACTTCTTATCGATCTCGTTACCAACTCCTTTAAGAAGAAAATTAGATTGCATAACATACGTCGGTAAAGCCTGAATAACGGATTTCGCCAATGTCACACTTCCATCGAAGGAGAGGTATCTAGCCTCCCAGTAGCTCAGTCTCTGATTAACTTTCTCAATCACAAAGTTGAAGGTGCCTATTAACTCTTTTATGAAAGATATCATTATCAACTCCCAATTACGTACCCAGGTCCTCAGTGCGTCGTAGGAAAATATTCAAAATTAGGTTTAGTATAGAGCATAGGATATGATTAAGTCGCAAACATTGTACAACTAGCATATCTAAAATAAATTAAAAGGGTGTTTTGTTGTCTTGGTAAAGATCAGAAATTCAACTTTTTCTTTAATTTTAATAATTAATATGTTCATGGTTTGAAGAACAAGTTTGTATCTTTCATTTACTTTAAAACAAAGTGATGTGATTCATTCGATTCGTAAATCCCTAAATATATAATTTGAATGACTCGTGAGAGTTCAATTTGGGGTAAACTGAAATGTCTTTGAAAAGTTTGGCTTCAAAGGAGGAATTTCCCATCCAATCATTAGAGGGAGCATTTGGGCGTATGTTCTCACGAGGAAATATATACTCTCCATTAATTCTGTCTTCTATTACTTTTAATACTATAGTTTTGAGAAAATAAAAATAATAATATAACATTATGTGGGATCCAAATATCTTTTATATATACCTAATAAAATACCCTAAAACTATAGTAAAAAAAGTAATGAAGAGAATAAATGGAGAGAGGAAGTTGAGAGAATTTGGACTCGTGTTCTTACATGTCGAGTAATGATAATAGTACTCCGTTCTTAATTTTTGGTACTGCAACATTTTGTTACACACCTGGGATCGTCATGTTTCTAGGGATTGCTCACTTATTTGGTCACGTGTATTTTATGTCTCAGGGTACAAACTAGTGTTGACTCGTTGTTTGTGTGGAGTGCTCTATTGATCTCATGGTAAGGAATCCCAAGATACTGTTGTGTAATGATATTGTTGTGTGAAAACAATATGTGCAAGTATACACAGTCGCAACAAGTAATAAAGAGTAAGTAGAGATCGTTCCCACGATGATTGTTGAGTTCTTTTCTATATTTAATTAGCAAGCAAGCTAGTGAGTAAAAGCAAATTAAACTAACAAGTTGTAGAACCCAATTTTATCAACAAACAACAAGTAAAATAAATGATTAGTAGAAATCCAGAATTGGAACAAGTTGGGAATGCCTTCACTATGTAAATTCTTAATAATGATTTAATGTTGTATCTGATGCTGCAGCACTGGGTGCTATCACAATAGATATATTTTCTCAAATACTTCACACTAGGGTTTCCTCGCAAGAGTTTATCTCTAAACCCTAAAGGAGTACACCTTAGGCTGCTTGGGCACCCACAGTATTCTCCCTATGGATTTTGCCCTCCTATGTCTAGGGTTTAAGCAAGGAACATTAAAATCTCTTTTAATGAACACAATCCATATTATCCTTTGAGATCAATTTATAAACCATATCTGAATCTATAAATGGTACTTATATTTAGGTGATCAATTCTAAAATAAGTTTGGAAATAGTATCACACAAAGGATAAAATGCTAAACATCAAATACATGCATTAAAAACACTAAGACTTCATTACATAGATCTAAGCATCCCAACTAAGAGTATTTAGCTCATGATGAGCAACAAACACAAGAAATAAAGCATAGGTGCAAAATCTAAAGCCATAAAACCGAAATTACAAGAAAGAAATATACTAAGAAGAGGTAGACTGAAGATTGGCTCCAAGAACAGTAGCATGGAGGTTCAGATCAGCTCCCAAATCCACGAAAATCTTCAAGTAAGTCAGCTCCCATGTTGCTGCAGCATCAGGTGTCGCAGCACTGTTGTGCAGAATTTCTACTTTTATTGTGAAAATGGAGCTTGGAACGAAAATGGAGAGAAATGCTATGTCTAAACCTTGCCTCCTTTCTGAACCAGCCTCTCAAATGAGGAAGATGAGCCTCCTTAAATAGTACTAGGGTTTAGTGATCCAATAAATATCCTTTGGAGGCTCCATTTGTCTTTATGTGTGCCTAGGAGTACAATGTGCCCACAAAAGGGAATATTCTGAGCATATGACAGCCTGGTACCAGTAATAGGGCGTGTCCGTCCTTTTCTGACAGCTCACCACAACATTTTCTCTCTCATTTGCCACAGGAACGCAATGCTGCGGCACTTGATGCTGCAGCAATGAAATAAACACATAAAAGCACAAATGGGGCACCAAAGTGCCAAAATGACTTCAAACCAGAATTAAATATTTCTTTTACACTAAACAACATATTTTAACTAATTAAACAAAATATTACTTTATAAACTCACATTAATTTAAGCTAGGAAAGCATAAATAACTCTTATAAATAAGAGTTATCAGTCACGTGTATTTTATGTCTCAGGGTACAAACTAGTGTTGACTCGTTGTTTGTGTGGAGTGCTCTATTGATCTCATGGTAAGGAATCCCAATATACTACGGATTGGAATTGGTCCTTTCCTTCACACGACTTTTGGAGTATACTCAGCTTTATATCCCAATTTGTAATTTTCATTCAATCCCCCCAGGCAAATGTTAGTTGTTAGTAATTAGGAAGTGAAGGAATGTTAGTTTCTAGGATTTGAACCCTGAACCTTTTTCTTCAAACTCCTTCACATCCCTTAGTTCACTTACTTTGTTAGGAAACACCCTCGTATGACTAGTGGAGTATACTCACCTTCTATAGCGCATGGTCTAGAACCTATTAACTTGACTAGCTACTATCCTTCACCTTCATTTGGATGAATTTTTTCGGAAATGGCTTCCGAAATCATCTTTTTTGAAGGTGTTTCCGGAAATCTTTAAAAAAAATCAATTTCAATAAAAATTTTGGTAAAAAAAGTGAAGGGTATTTTGAGGATAAAAATGGGTTATGGGGGTATAGGGTCTAAGAGAGGGGGTAAAAAAAAACCAACATTTAAAGTCAAAGTTCGTAAAAAATGAAATCCGTATTGAGAACTTGAAAAGCAGGTAGAGGCATGAAAACAAGAAAACTCCACGCATCTAGGCAGAGCCATGAAAACAAGAAAATTTACGCATCTTGACAGATACTACTAGCTTATCATGGGACATTATTTCGTACGTACCTACTAAAAATACAATTGTACTACTAATATCAAAAAAAAATCCGTTCCTATCTCTGCGCATAATTAGTTTATTTTAAAAAAAGAATCTGCCTGCATCAACAAAAATAAAGGCGTAAATTACTACTACTAATTAGTTTCAAAAAATTAAAATTCAAAATTTGAATCAAAATCCAACAAAACAATAATAAGATTAATAACCACACATGATCACGTGATGTTAATTTTGACTAGTACCCCGAGGAAGATAGTCAAAGACTTTGGAAACTGCCATCCATAAAAATTCCATTGATCCTTCCATTAGGAAAGTCTATTTTCAACAAGTGTGTTGTTTCAGACTTTTTCCTGCACAAGTGATGAAATTTTAGCAGAGAAAGAAAGTGTCATAGTCAAGTCATCAAGAAAGTTTTTCTCGAATCACTGTTTCAAAGATCTTTTCCAACCTAAGTTAAAAACCAAAGTCATCATACACATTTTGACCTTTTACCGGGGACTAAAACGGTCATTGATTTTGATTTAAAGGAGTTATTGCATATCCTGATTTTTAGTGCTGCATCAAATAGGGTATGTAACCTACCCACCTCTCAAAGGTTTGAACTTTTGAACCACAAAAGTTAGATACAAATAGGTTTATCTTTTTTTTCTTCTTTTTATGATGATTGGAAAAAATAAATAAATTCAGGCGTGGGAAACTGATAATTGATAGTGTTCCTTCTATTTTTTGAATTTAACAACATCTTAGGCTTTTTACAGTGATCATTACCACTTTTTCCCTTGTGGATATTCACCTTTGTTCTTTGTAAGTTGTAGTTTCATCAAGTGTGTTTGATGTTTGTCTTTAAAAAATGTATCATATACATCATTTTATAATACTAATAATAATTGGTGTTATTTTAAGGGGTTGATGCTGTTTATTATTATAGGGTTTGTTTATAGATTTTATCTTAGCCTACACAACTTGCTTTCAGTTCTCTATTTACAACATGTTACATGTAGCATAGATTCTGCTTCATTTTTTGGAGACATTCTGGCACTAAATTTCACTTGTTTGTTGATTCTTTTTTAAACAAAGAATTGTTCCGGTTCCCATTATTATATTGCATTAGGTACCACATGTTTTGGTTTAGTGATTACACTTGTTCTCTCTGCTCTGAGGAAATTGAAACACACATTTTTGACTTGTTTCACATTTGATTTTAACTTTGACATTGTTTCTCACTCCAGATTGTGACATAGAAACTCAAGTGAGAGAGGAAAGTACTAGTAAATAGTTATGGGGAAGGCTAGTAGATGGATAAAAGGTTTGTTTGGAATGAAGAAAGAGAAGGATCAAAGTGAGAAATCAAGCTCATTGGCTCAAGATAAGAAGGAGAAGAAAGGTTCAATGAAAGATGATTCGATTCACATTACTAATACAAGTAGAGCTCCAGCTTTTGATAATGCTTGGCTCAGTTCCTATGTTGTTGGAAAAGAAGATAATCAGAATAGAGATGCAATTTTTGGAAGGTCATTGAGTTATGGCAGTGGCACATTGTTTAGTAGAAGCATGGAGAAAAGGGCTGCTGTCAAAATTCAATCTTTTTTCAGAGGTTATTTGGTATGTCTGTCACCAACTTTGTCTTCTAATAAAGTTCATATCAAATCTGTTTTAAGGATGTATTTTTTTTCATTCCTTAACATAATGTTGTCTGTTTTGTTTATTGTTTCCAACAAATACCTTTTTTTGCCAAATTGTATTGTTTTGTAAATGGTGATGTTTTTAGCTTTGTCTCTGAGACAAATACTTCATTGGTTTGGAGACATATGATGTGTTTTGCTTGATTATTACTCCTATGTTTGCTCTCAGAAGGTTTGTTTTTGATTCTTAGTGAAACAGTACTTCTTTCATTTATGTGTCATTGATTTGAAAGAACTAATTCATCATTTTTCAACTTATCTCTTCAATAATCTTTGCTTAACCTAGCTCATTAGTATCATCATTTACAATGTAAACATTTTGCTATGCAATAATCTGTGGTCTGTTCTGTCAGCAATTCAATTTCAATTTTGACATTCTTTGTTGCATTCAGGCACGAAAGGCACTTAGAGCGCTAAAAGCACTGGTTAAGATACAAGCACTTGTTAGAGGGTTTCTTGTCCGAAAAAGGGTTTCTGCTACTCTTCACAGTATGCAAGCTCTCATGAGAGCTCAGGCTGTTGTCCGGTCACGCCGCCGATCCCATACTTTCACCACCAACAACAACAACAAGGAGAACATCTTTCAACCAGAAACCCGTTCAAGAAAATATACGGTAATTAATAACTTCCTTATTTGTTTATCCCGACGCTAAAATCTGTTTTTCTAGTTCTAGTATTATAAGTACTAGTCTAAGTGTTTGGATATTCATTTGACGTGTCCGGTGTCTGACAAGTGGCAAGACACGTGTTGGACACCAGACACATCTTATAAGCGCTTAACTATGTTATTTACCCATATTAGTCTTGTTTGATCTTGTGTGTGTTTTGTCTCTTGTAGCAAATGTTTGATGAAAGGAGAAATGAAGTACACAATAAATGGCTACCAACATCCTCAAGGTCATGTTCAAGATCTAGGTACATTTCTACTACTTCAACTACAATGTCTGACTCTGGAGAAGACATTGAGTACTATCAAACCAAATCATCTTCTCATCCTTATCGAAATCCGGGTCGAATCTCAGTTCATGAATGTCAACACCCTCAAGATTATGAATGGGGCTACAATTATGTTGATGAACATAAATTCTCCACAGCTCACAACACACCTCGTGTATCAAATTGTATGCTATCTAAGACACCAACTACTTCAGTGGATAGTGCTTCTAGAGACACATTCTTTCAACCTTACTCCAATTTACCTAACTACATGGCAAATACTCATTCATCTAAGGCAAGAGTAAGGTCTCAAAGTGCTCCAAAACAAAGACCTGAGTTCAGAAAAAGAGTTCCACTTGGTGAAATAATGGGCACAAGAAATAGCATAAGTGGTGTTACAATGCAGTGTCAATGGGAGAATCAAAAGGAAAATTTCTGAGGATATTGAAAGCAAAGATGTTAGTAACTTTGAAATTTCTGTTTATTCTTGTGCTAAATATCTACTGGCATTTTTTTCTTGTTTAAAATTATTTACATGTTACAAAATTTGGTTTGGTTTGGTTTTATTTTATCATTTTATGGTACATATATGGAAACTTATTTGTGGATTATTTAATTGTGTTGGTTTAAAATTCAAACGATTTCTTAGTTGTTTTGGAATGTAGCAGAGACAAACAAGCGATATGATGAAAAGAAAATAATTAGCCAGGCATCATAGCAGGGGAAACTCTTGAGGAATTCACACCATCTAGGGGGATTAGGCAGGGTGACCCTGTCTCACCCTATTTTTTTGTCCTTTGTCTTGAAAGACTATTTCATCTAATTGAAGAGGAGGTCAGATTGAGTAATTGGGCTCCAATTAAAATCTCACCTAGATGTCCTCCTATTTCTCATCTAGCATTTGCTGATGATCTTCTTCTCTTTGCTGAAGCATCTGTGGAGCAAGCTAATCTTATTCAGCTCACTCTCCAAAAAATTTGTGAAGCATCTGGGCAAAAAGTCAGTCTTGATAAGACTAGGATTTTCTTCTCAAATAATGTTGCCTTTTAGCACAAAATGGAGATACAAGACTCTTTGGGATTCCAATTCTCCAGTGACATTGGCAAATACTTAGGTATTCCTCTTTTTCATCAAAGAGTCAATAAAAATACCTTTCAATTTGTCATTGACAAGGTTAATCAAAGATTGAGTTCCTGGAAGGCTAGAACATTATCTATGGCAGGGCGTGTTACCTTAACTAAGTCTGTTCTACAAGCCTTACCTTCCTATGTCATGCAATCTTGTGTGATACCTAAAGGAGTTTGTGATGATCTTAACAAAATTTGTAGAGGATTCATTTGGGGTGAGGATAATGGCCAGAGAAAATTCCACTCTATAGGGTGGGATAAAATCTGCCAACCTAAGAAGGATGGAGGTCTTGGTTTGAGAACCATGAGAGATCTAAACTTGACTTTCATGATGAAAGCTTCCTGGAGTCTTTGTTCCCCTACTCCAGCATTGTGGAAATCTTTAATTCAAGGGAAATACAATACTGGCAGAGATTCTTTTCCTAAGATTGAGAGGAAAAAAAGTGGATCTAACTTCTGGCAAGGCATCAAAACTAATTGGGATACGTTTCGTAGCAATCTGATTTGGCAAGTAGGTAATGGTGAATCAACTAGGTTTTGGGAAGACACTTGGAAACCAAATGAAGGACCTCTCCTAAATGCTATTACTCAACCTCTCAATGACAATCTTTGCCAGAGGAAAGTGAGTGATTTCATTAATGGTCAAGGCAATTGGGATCAAATGGTGCTCAGGGAATTCTTACCTGACAATGTGGTGAATAACATTCTGGGGCATCCTCCTCCTAGACTGATGGACTCATTATGAATTCAGGTGGAAACCCTCCACGGATGGCTCCTTCTCTACTAAATCCGCTTACCTTGCCATCAAACAGCAGCCTGACAGACCTCTGGAAGGCAATTTTGGAGGTATTTGGGAGTGGCCTGGGTCTGAACGCTTCAAGATCTTCTTCTGGAAAGCCATGAATAAAGCTCTTCTCACGAACGCTGAAAGAGTGAGACGTCACATGGCTACTTGTGGACTCTGCCCAATCTGTGGTGAGGGTGATGAGACCCTGTTTCATGTATTTAGAGACTGTAACAGAATCAAGATGCTGTGGAATTGCTTAAGAATACCAAATGTTAGGGTTTTCTTAACCAATTCTAACTGGTGTGACTGGCTCAGTTATAATTTATGTAATTCTCAGGTTTTTGACGGAATTAACTGGAAAATTACCTTTGGAGCGGTAATTGATTCGATCTAGCAAGCTAGGAACGAAGCTGTCTTCAACAATTCGGTGACCAGCTTTAGATCCATTCTTCTTCGTGCTCAGGAGCGTGCGAATTCCTTCTGTAAAAGCAGGGCTCTGTTCAAAAACATTCCTCCCCTGTTTCGGAATTGCAGCGATAAACCTCCCGAGTGCTGGTCTACTCCTCCGGTGAACTGGATTAAATTGAGTGTGGATGGCGCGGTGCAAGATTCTGGCTTCTCAGCAGGTTGTGGTGGTGTTGCGCGAAATCACGATGGTGATTTCATTTTTGGTTTCTGCTGCAAAATTGATCCGTGTTCTGTTCTTGAAGCGGAGTGTCGTGCAATTTTGCATGGTATTCGTTTGGCTACGGATAGAGGATTGCAGCAGCTTGTGGTTGATTCAGATTCTCAGGAGGCCATCTCTCTGCTATTGAATGGGCCAATTAACCAATTTCCTCTCTCTTCCATTATTGATGAGATAAATGCTTTAATGAATAGTGGTTGTATGGTCTTGTGGTCCAAAGTTCCTAGGGGATTTAATATGGTTGCTGATAGTTTAGCTAAGCATAGTTTAACTCTTGATTGTAATTCTGTAATTTACGACACTGCCCCTCAATTTATCCACTCACTTTTACTTGTGGATAAAATGGGAGGTACATTTATATAATTGTTCTGTTGTGTGGGGGTGTATCCCCTCTTTTCTCACCAAAAAAAAGGCCTACTATTTTTTTTTAATAAGAAATTAATCTGATATCAGATGCCTGTAGCATCATTGCCCCAGCTGAGAAGGCGTGTGGTGTTGAATTCAAAACTCAGTTGTATATTTTTATTATCCAATCAATCTTAGATTGACGGCATCTTCATGTATATCACTGAAATTGTCAATACAACAAGCAGTAAGAGACAGTTATTGATTAGCAGAAATTTGTCTCACGACTCTTTTTCGGACAAATTTAGTTTTCCATACATATAAATTTTATCTACTTATTTTTAATTGCACTTTTGACCTCTTATAATTTTTTTACATTTTTAATCCTCAAAATTTGCAAATTTTGGAAAAAAAATAGAGTCAAAAGTGCAAAAAAGTTTCTTAAATTTGGAGATCAAAAGTGTAATAAAAAAACCATGAGTACATAATTCAAAACCTTTGGAGGACATATAAGTGGACCATTTTTGCCAAAACAAAAAACATGGAGGACGAAAAGTGCAATTTAGCCTTATTTCAATACAACTAAAGAAATTTAGATGAGTTTTATTTCTAATATAGGATCTTTTTAAGACTTACATCAAATTTATACAATAACACAAATGAAGGGAAGGCTTATTTTTTAATTTTAAATTAAGGAATTTGTAAGATATGTTTAAAAACTAACAAAAAGTGAATGAAATATCATACGATCATCTACGCAGTTTCGGTTAGTATCCAGGTTTGATCCCCAGCGATGAAACAAATTAGAGTTAGGCTTTACTTACTTCCGAGTTGAACTCCGAATTATTCAGGGCCCCTTTCCCCTGGACACCGGAGCAAGGTCAAAGACCCATAGACCAAAAAAAATCATACGATCATCTATCGCGCTATTTTTTCAAAAAAAAATTAAATCTCAAATATGTTTTAATATATAGATTTATCTCTCCTAAAGTCTTCTCCAGCAAACTCTACGAAACATACCCTTAACAAAATGGGTGATATGGGTACAAATACTTTGATTATATTTGGTTAGAGAGGAATGTTTGGTTAAAATAAAATTAAATTGCTCTATTTCTTTCATTACAATCTCTCATCATTCCACACAACCTTTTGTATGTTAATTGCACCAATGGAACAGTAATTAAAAATTAGTTTTACTTGCGTGTAACAAATGAATTTGGGAGTATAAAGAAAACAAATGAATTTGGATAATCTAAAATATGAAAATGATTTGTGCACACCATTTCCTAATATATTTGTAATCATATTTCTACTGCGGGATTCAAGGAAGAAATCGCAGAAATTGTTGTTTCAACACGTTTGTATCTAATTACAGTTTATAAAACTAAAAAACGTGAATTAAATAACAACTTGGCCTATTAGCTCAGTTGGTTAGAGCGTCGTGCTAATAACGCGAAGGTCACAGGTTCGAGACCTGTATAGGCCATTATTATTATTAAATTTTATATCTCGCGATGATGTTTCACTTCGTAACAACTTTATTTTTCATTATGAACTTTACTTTTTCATTTTTCTCTCTACATTTTTTATTTTACTTATTGTCTATTGTTGCTAATAATGACAGGCATAGTGCGTTTATCTGGGTTTCGATTTGTATTAGATTTAGTGACTGGCCCATACTTATTTCCCTCTCCTCCTACTCAGAATACACTTCCAAAAAAACCTCAAGTGGAACACGCTCCCAAACACCCCACATTGCATTTTCACTTGGTACGATACCTTAATACCGAACTGGTATGGTAGTTTAGTATCGTACTATATAAAATAGAAGCAGCAAAATCCAAGTACGGTTATTTAATACCGTACTGAGCTCAACCTTATCATGATCAACAATACCCAAGCAGTCTGAGTATTATTTTCAAAAACGTAAACAATGAATCTTGTGGACAGCATCCAATCATTAGAAGTGTGATATTTTGATGAAGGAGATTTGGATGGTATTCGTGAAGTGTTGGAATCGGGTGTGAGTGCCATTTTCAGAGATGTTGATGGTCGCACTGCTCTTTAGGTGATCCTACTATATCACCATAAATTTATTGTAAAAAACAGAAACAAAAGCGTGGGAGGCATAAACTAATACCCAAGCAAAAATAAAAGATACGAAAAAGTGAAAAAAACAAAAAAAAAACAGAAAAAGAAAAAATGAATATAACTTCAACTTAATACTTAATCTTCTATTCTTTCTCATCTATAATCTATAATATATACAAACAAGAATGCTGTTCTTTGCTACTAATCTGATTTGTCACCAATTCAGATACGCCAACTCAACTTTGTTTAATTCGGCTTCCTACATGGCATCAATTGAAATGACGTGGAACACTCATCTAATGACAGCGAGGCGTAACTGCTCCAACTGTTGTGCTATTGGCTGCATCAAAAACAATTAAACGCAATTAAGCTGTTATGGTTATAATTCAAAATATTCCTTAATATAGTGCATTGAACCTTATTGCCCATAATATACATTCAAATTTCAGTCAACTACGTTCAGTGTCATCCCACTTATGTTGCATATTGTCACAGAATGCATTAACTAGCAAAATTTCCCTCCATTGTTTTAGAATTCGAAAAAATGCGTTAACTAGCAATTTAAACAAATACAGATTCAATGGACCCTATTCAATGCAAACTTATTACTCTTTCAGAACAATTGGGAAATGACTAAAAGAATCATAAAACTCACTAAACTAAAAAAAGAATATGTCCACCATATTCTCACATCTGACCATATTAACCATGATGACAACAAAACCTATTAACCATGATGACACACAGTCACACCCTGTAAGCAGTATTCATTTAAATTTTGGTTGAAACAGCTGGTCTCGAATAGGGAAGAAAAAATTAAGCCTAAAATCAGAATTCCTTTCTATTAGCCACTAATTTCGGGTTTGTAAGTTAACGCATGGGTAAGACATTCACTATAAATTACAGTGTCATGAACTGTTTCATACACCACACCCTCACATACATTTCTCACTTGCGAATTATTTCCAACTTTTGTCTCCATTCTGAGCCCTTAGAGAAGATGAACACACAAGCCACGCGTTTCGTTGATGTCTTCCCAAGAGAAGGAAGCCTCACTGTTACTGCTAGGGTCATAAGGCTTTGGACTGTCCCTGACTTGATTAAGGGGAGGGATCCATTGAACATGGAAATGGTTCTAATGGATGCTTCAGTAAGTACAATACAATTTTTTAATAGTGAGGCTTAGTATTTCACTATCATGATGATTGTTTAAATCTATTTTTGTTGTTTATGATTTTATTTGCTGTCATCACTGACCTACTCCAATACAAGATAGTATTATATTTACTATCATATAATACATAACTTCTGATTTTAGGACTATAAATTTTCACAGCAATGTACACCTAATACTCTTTTGTTGTTATTAGGGGGATCGAATTGGTGCCTTTGTCAAGCAGACGCTGATTTATAAATTTGGTGGATTACTTGAAGAGGGCAAAGTGTACTGCATATCCAACTTTGTTGTAGGTGCCAACCTTGGAAGCTTTCGTTCAACTTCCCACCAGTACAAGATTAATTTCCAGTATAATACGGTACTGATCCGGGCCGTTGATGGTGCTGTGCCTGCAATGATTCATCACTTCAAAGAACCCAGTGTTGTTTTTGACCCTGCCTTTGACACTAATTATTTAGTTGGTGTGTCTCATATTTGGACTATGTCTTTTATTATGATTGTGATTTCAATATTTTTAGTGCATTGGTATTACCTAATGTTTTTTTTTGGCAGATGTGTTTGGAATACTGACGGGCATTGGATCTGAAAGAGAGATTACACGAGAAGGAAAAGTTGTGAAGCTGAAAGTGATGGAGTTAGATAACGATGGGTAGTTTAATCTAAACCAATTTTTCATATCAATTAATTTATTTATGACATTCAACAAAGATTAGTTTTTATATTGATGTTGATTATTATGATTGGTAACAGCTATAAATTCAATATTACACTGTTCGGTAACTATGTGGATGAGCTAAATGCATTTCTGTCATCTGCTGATTTCGACAACGTTGTTGTCGCGGTTCTATTCGCGAAGCCAAAATTCTTCAACGGTGACCAAATTTAAATTTTATGACGCACTTCACTATAACTTTGATTTCCTTCATTGTAATGTTATTATTCTTCTGTCATTCATACATAACTTATGATACTATAATGCTTCCTTCAGGAGGAATTGTGTTGAACAACTCAGTGTATGCAACAAGGGTTATATATAAGTTTGAAAGCACTGAATCTGCTGACCTAAGAAACAGGGTTATTTTTTCTTCCCTATATTGTCTACATATTATTTACTATCCACCAAATTCTGTTAGATTTTTAAGGGATGACTTTTATTTACATTGTTGCATCTCACACAGAATGATAGAAAATAACACAAGTTCAGTTGGAGGGAGTTTGACTCAAATTGCTGAGCGTGGTAAGATGTCAAGATGTCTGTACAATAAGAGTTTATAGAAAACACTCCAAGATGCACCATAGATGCATTGAAGCATACTATGGAGGTACTTGATATATACTTAGTGTAATTTTTAGTTCTTAAACGATCTTTATTATACTAACGCATCTTGGCCATTTGTTAGCAGAAATCTACTTTTGTTGTCTTGGGAACAATTGACAGTGTCGAAACTGGTCGAGTCTGGTGGTATGATGCATGCAATGCATGCCATTGCAAAGTGATGAAAGACGATGACCGTTATTACTGCCATGTCTGTGTTCGCCATGTCATTCTTGCTACTCCAAGATATCGTCTCGGAGTCCGTGTAATTGATGACACTGATTCTGCCTTATTCACCATGTTTGATCGTGATGCACATGTCTTGCTTGGTAGGACTTGTGCTGATCTTCTTGAACAACTTAACCAGGTATATGTTTCTATAGTTTTTTAATCATAAAGGCCAATTGAAGGCATTACACTTTCTATCTAATCTTAATTATAATATAATAACAATGGAGTGATGTGTCTTCTAGGCCAATGGGAATGTCTCAGTTGATGAAGAGTTTCAGAATTTGGTGGGCAAGAAAATGTTGTTTAAGGTGGAGGTATCCCCCTCTATGGATATGAGGTTTGAAACAACATTTAGCATCCGAAAAATAGCAATTGATGAAGGTGTCATAGAAGAATTTATATATACTGATGTAAATCAGGTATTAAACAAGTCTACAACTTGAACCAACAACATTTAAAAATATCAGGGAAAATACTAAATTCTAATGGTTGTTGAAATTGTAATGTAGGGTAACAATCAGTCACAAGATGGCATGTGGAATGTTGCTGACGGGGACGAGAAGCAGTACTTAAGCTCGGATTCAGTTTGTCAATCTGATGAACAGGATGAAATACGCGGTGAATGGTTTACAACAGAATTTCTAAATGAAATTAAATGTTCTGGTATACCCAGTCATGAGTTGCGACTGAAGGTTGGTGTTCCAGTCATTCTTATGCGAAACATTGACCAAGTAGCAGGACTTTGTAACGGAACTAGGTTAGTCGTCACTCACGTAGGAACTAATTTCATTGGTGCTACTGTAATAACTGGCACAAATGTTGGGGATAAAATTTTGATTCCAAGGATGAATCTAATTCCAACTGATTCAGGGCTACCCTTCAAGTTTCAAAGAAGACAATTTCCATTGTCATTATGTTTTGCCATGACTATAAACAAGAGTCAAGGCCAATCACTATCACACGTGGGTTTATATCTTCAAAGACCCGTCTTCACTCATGGCCAGCTTTATGTCGCTTTATCAAGAGTAAGGTCAAGGAAAGGATTGAAGATTTTAATCATAGATGAGGATGAAAAAGTGAGCAGCACTACAAAGAGTGTTGTTTATCTCGAAGTGTTTGACAACCTTTAGTTTATCCATTTTATCTTTGTTAAACTCTCATATTGTATTCTGACTTGAGTTGACACGAATAATCTACTTTTGCTCATGATTTTATTTTAAAGCACAATTACCAGTTTCATATTATCACATGATAAAATAGCTCAAGTAGATATACTTCATTTTCTGATGGTCTGAGTTGTCATTTGTTCATTTTGTATTTCTCACATTTCTTACATCATCAAAACTATCATACAGTTATTTTATTTGAATTTACCATCTACATTAACAATTGTTTAGATCATGTACCTTATTAAATTATAAATGCCAGCTATTCGTTTGTAAGAGCTCCATCGGAGTCATGGACTTTTTAATATATCCATTGGTTAACTGCAATATCAAACAATACCATGTTCAGTATTTACCTCATATTTGCATTGTTAAAGACAAATATAAAATATCAACTGATTTTGCCTGCAATATCACCACACATGGGAAAAATAAAAGATGTGGAGAATAATGTAGTGGTAGAATGATTTAATCTATCTATCTATATATATATATATAAAGTGATAATAATTAATATTTTCTATCACAACATCTTATGAATGTCGAGAACAAACAAAGTGATAAATCAGATTTAGATTGCTCGGGAACGAACTACAAATTGTACATACTAAAATTGCAAATCAGGAAATCCCCAAATCTTTTAGTAACTTTAATATAAAAAGACTCGATTCATCTCATGTAATTTCCAGTTCGCAAATGTTCAAATCAAGCTGAAAATCCCAAATCACACGCGGCAGAACATCACACCAGTGATGTACACAATCAAATTGAATAAACTACGAAATCGAATTATTATTAAACCCATCAAATATAAATATAAATCTTAATATTTGAAACTTTTCTTGATTTTGCTATGCTTGAATAATGATCAAATTGGAGAAGGACACAATCAACATCAAGGATATGCCAAATCTTTGAAAGTAAATTGAATATTAGTTATCGAAACATCTTAAGTTTTGTGAATTGATTAGAAGTTTGAAAAAAATCAAAAACCCCCAATTCTTGGAACCATGTAATCTGTTGTCGCTGGAATATAAGTATTCATTCAATCTAAGAACCCCCAAATGTTGAAAGATGAATAGAGCGAAATCATACGTCGCAATTTGAAGAAATAAAAATCGAAACTGAAATTCGTTGTGATGGAAATTAGAAAACCTGGAACAAAACTCAAATTCATTGTGCTAAAACGAAAGTCAAAATTACAAAACCTGGATCAATTTCAAGTTTTATAACACTATATTGAATGCATCAATTTCATGTTTTGTTAGCCGATTAAGAGAATAAAGAAAGAAAAAGATAACCCCAATCTTTTCCTCTATGTCAATTCATTTTTAAATAAGGCTTAAATATATGTTTTGCCCTTGCAAATATCACCATAATCCCGTTATACTCCTGTAAAAATAAAAACTTTAAAATTACCGTTGCAAATATAAATCGCTTACGGTTATGCCCCTCGGTCAGTTTCTCATCCAAAAAAATAATTTAAATAACGTTTAAATATATGTTTAACCCCTGCAAATATCACCATAATCCAGTTATGCCCCTACAAATATCACTATAATTCAGTTATGTCCCTGTCAAAATCTTTAATTTTTCTATTATGCTGATATTTGCAGGGGCATAACTGGATTATGGTGATATTTGCAGGGGCAGAACATATATTTAAACCTTATTTAAATTATTTTTTTGGATGGGAAGCTGACCGAGGGGCATAACCGTAAGCGATTTATATTTGCAAGGGTAATTTTAAAGTTTTTATTTTTATAGGGGTATAACTGGATTATGGTGATATTTGCAGGGGCAGAATACATATTTAAGCCTTTAAATAATAAACAACAGATTAAAGGAGTAAGGCTACCATACCTATATTCGTCGCAGGAACGGCCAATTCGTAGGTGATGAGCTCTTACCCGGCAAATATTAGTTGATGAGCAACTTCTTGAAGTTCACTGAATGCTCTAGCAATAGACGATAGAAAATACACGAGATATTACAAGTTTTTTTCTTTTCTTATTTTGGTTGCAATTAATTAAATTAACTGGTAAGTTGCGTATTTGTCTGTCTTTAAAAGGTCCAATAGTATTTGTCAAAAAAAAAAGGAAAGTGCAATGACAATGTGCTAAGAAGGTGTAAACCACCGCCGAAGTTTACACATAAATCATATTTAATACTAATATTTAGTAGATATAACAAATAAATCATTCCAACAACAGTTGGTCAACTGTTCGATCTATAGCCGGTGCATATGGAAAAATACCTGGTGTGATACTTTAACCTGATCTATAGTCTCTATATTTGCACACACAGGAAATACCTTGATTTACCAACAAAAATAAATTTAGTATATCATTTGAATGGACACGTGTCCACAAAGTCATATCCCATTTTAACAATTAAAATATTTCCCATCCAGAATAATTAAAACATAAAATCAAATAAAATCAAAATAGTTACTTTTGAACTTAACAATTGTTTAAAGACTTAAATATGTATTCTGCCTCTGCAAATATCACCATAATCCAGTTATACCCTTGTAAAAATAAAAACTTTAAAATTACCCTTGCAAATATAAATCGCTTACGGTTATGCCCCTCGGTCAGCTTCCCATTCAAAAAAATAATTTAAATAAGGTTTAAATATATGTTTTCCCCTGCAAATATCACCATAATCCAGTTATGCCCCTGCAAATATCAGCATAATAGAAAAATTAAAGATTTTGACAGGGGCATAACTGGATTATAGTGATATTTGCAGGGGCATAACTGGATTATGGTGATATTTGCAGGGGTTAAACATATATTTAAACCTTATTTAAATTATTTTTTTGGATGAGAAACTGACCGAGGGGCATAACCGTAAGCGATTTATATTTGCAAGGTTAATTTTAAAGTTTTTATTTTTACAGGGGTATAACTGGATTATGGTGATATTTGCAGGGGCAAAACATATATTTAAGCCTTGTTTAAATTTTTCTATAATATTACAACAATAAATAAAAATAATAATTACTTTTTAAAATATAAAATAAATTACTTTTTTATTGGTTGTATCAAATACAATTATATATGTCCTAATATAAAAAGGTAGCATTTTTTAAAACAAATTACATCATTTATTGTTAGAACAATTTCATAAATTTATGGTTTAAATACAGTTTTGGTCCCCCAAGTTTTACCAACTCACGATTTTGATCCCCCAAGTTTTAATTTCACGAATTTGATCCCCCAAGTTTCCCAATTTGTAAAATCAGGGTCCCCCACTAATCTGGTCAAAATTGATGCTGACCTGTCCTTCACTTAAACTACGTGGCAGCCACGCTGGCATGCCAAAGTGGTTTTTTTATATTAAAAATTGTTATTTTTATATATTTATGTTATATCTATATTAAATATAATATAAATAATGCTGGCATCCGATTTTTTTTAATTTCTAATTTCTTAAATATATATATATATATATATATATATATATATATATAAACAAATGTTAAAATAAAAATAACAATTTTTAATATAAAAAAGCCACTTTGGCATGCCAGCGTGGCTGCCACGTAGTTTAAGTGGTGGACAGGTTAGCATCAATTTTGACCAGATTAGTAGGGGACCCTAATTTTACAAATTGGGAAACTTGGGGATCAAATTCGTGAAATTAAAACTTAGGGGATCAAAATCGTGAGTTGGTGAAACTTAGGGGACCAAAACTGTATTTAAGCCTAAATTCAAAAATAATTTGATCATATTCTTATGGTTTTTTAAAATTTATTAATATTTTATCCACAAAAATATTTAATGAATAATATAATACAATAATTATTCCATGTGCCTCGCTTAACATTTTTTTTTTTGGTATCGGACCCTCGCGGGCGACCCACGCAATGTCCCAACGCTGTCAACGAATGACTAATTTGCGCTTGCTACTTGGGGCTCTTAATCATTTCGCTGGCCAACACCCTATTTGACATGTATATTAACATGTCAAATAGTATTTAAATTAGTATTTTCTTCACAAAAATATTTAATTTTCATATAATACGAAAATTGTTTCCCGTGCATCGCACGGGTTACATACTAGTATGATACATATGAGATTTTGGTGTAACTATCGTGCAAATAGAATCGCCATTTACAACTTTTTCATCATTCAACTGCTCTGCTGATAGATAGTCGTTCTCTAAGTCACCTTCATGTTTGCATATTCATATCATGAATAACATTAAGGTGCATATTCATATTCATATCATGTTTAGAAGCACTAGCAAGCTTTTTAACCTTCTTCTTTTGAGACTTAGAGACCATTTTCTCATAACCTATAAGCAAGCATCGGTAAATATTTGGGTGTGCCATGAAGGCTATTCTCAAAATCTTTTCCAAGGATATTATTGTTTCTCTCTTAAGTGTGCAAGTTTTTCTAACTGTCATTAAATATTTGGGTCTACAACCCTTAATTGTAGAAGCAAGCAACAAGTTCATCAAAGATGGAGTCTCACATAAGATCAACTTTTAGGGAGGGTGATCTTTGTCTAAAGCTAGAAAGGAAGTTGTGATTAAAGCAGTTTTTCAAGCTATGCCAACTTACTTTATGAGCATCTTCTTAACCCGACCCTTCCTCAGGGATGAGATTCAAAGGCTTATGAATTGTTTCTTGTACGGTGGAGGAGGAGAGACTTAGTCGATGGTCACCGCTAATCACTTTTGGCCCCAAACCTTTGAAAGTTACATTTATTCAACTGTAACCAACATTTATTTACGTTATTTGTACCAACACTTATGAAAGTTACATTTATTTACGTTATTTACGTTATTTGTAACTTTCAAATAACGTAGTCGATGTAACCAACACTTATGAATTGTTTCTTCAATAAGGACAAGTGCAGATAGAGTAGTCAGTTTCGCTCTGAAGCTATGTTCCTATGACTTCGTTTATCAAGAAATCTGCACAACAAGAGATATCGACTGAGACTTTCTATACTAGAAATATTATCCTAAACGAAAGGGGGGCTCTAGCTCAACCTCATGAAAACCTTATATTCGCAGAGGAGGTTCTACCAGGTGGAAACATTAGGGTTTAGGGTATATAATCTATATGAATTCAACATCGAACTTCTAGGAAAACAAGGTTGGCACCTTTTGTATGCACTTATTTTTTGGAACTTTTTAAAGCCAAATAAATGATCCTTTCTTGTAGGTCCAAGACTTGATGACGTTGGCAAGTACTATTGTTTATGTCTCACAGTGTTTTCTTTTCTAACACATACATTGCACCTCAAATGAATCAATAAGCATCCAACTTTTAGAATTTGTCACAATTTCCCTTCGTTGGCATAGGTTTGTTCTTTCTCTTAGATGCATTGAGGCTGAAAATGGCTATTAATTGGTCGAAGAAAATTCGTTTAGTTGATATTATATTTGAAGTTGATTCCAAATTAAGTGTGGATACGATGAGAAGGTCATTCAAGGATCCACTAACATTGGATTCGTAGTTAGGGTTAATTTCTTTGTTTCTTCAAAACCCAAATGAGTACGACTACGGCATGCCATTATAACTGCTCATAGTTTTGATGTGGCGACCACAAATTAAGCCAATCATAAGTTATTTTATATTATCCCAAAATGTATTATAATTGTAATTATAAGTGTAATACATGTTTTTAACAAATTCAAACAAAACCTTAGTTAACCAAAAACTTATCAATTCATTTTTTTGAGATTTTTTTATCTCAAAATAAATTATTCCATTCATTTTAAATAGCTACCTATATTAATTTCTTTGACTAAAATTTAAAACTCATTTGAACCATAACATTCTCATCCCATCCGAATATTGCTCAATCAAATTTCACAAACAACTAAACTCTGCAAGTTGCAACCTTATATTCTTGAAAATTAAAATATTTGGGATAATAAAAGTACCAAATAATAATTAAACCAATAGTAGCATTTTTCCATTCATTTAAAAATCAAAACTATTTTCTGGATATGGGAAGAGAAAAATATCCTAATAATAATAATAAAACAAAATTTAGGAAACGAGTGAAAACAGAATTTGTTAAAAAACAGCTAATCTAATTTCCTTTTGACAATAGCTAATCTAATTTGAATCAACATAAAACAATGTTTAGAGTAAACTACTTAACAAAAACTAAAAGTAAGAAAATGGATGAATTGAAAAATGAAAAATGTAGGGAAAATGATTGTTGTGATATTCAATGAAAGAAGATGAAACACAACTGCCCACTTTCTCAAAGAATAATGTTGCAGGGAACTCTTTCGGAAGTGTGCATTGATAATTGCACAACACCGATACACACAATCCCTGCTTTTTCAAATCGAACCATCTATAATTTTTCACTACAGAGAAGAAAATCAATAAAAACAATAAAACAAATTACGATCAAAATAAATAAGGAAATCATAACGACGAAGATGTTAAAGAGAGAGGTGGAAGAGATGAACGCGAAGGAGGAGATGAAGTTCTGAGAGTGAACACAGCGTATATATAGAGAGAAGCAGCAAAACCCTAATCCGTCAGTTATTTGGGCTTTGAATCAATACCACGTTTAATGGACCTATCTCACATAACTTGGGCTGCTACCGCTTAGTTTCTTCTGTTTTTACAACACCCTCTACTTACTGGACAACCCCCCCGTGAAAAGACCAAATTGCCATTAATACAAAATGTGCGTTCCTTTTCTTTTGGGTTTACGATGGTTGGGAAGTTTGGTTCCGTACCCGTGCAGAACCAAAGTGGTTTTATGTATTTACAAACACCCCCTACTTTTGAATTTTTAAAGTTTGGTTCCGTACCGGTTCGAAACCAAATTTCCGGATGTGGCTGTGTTTATTAATTTCTTATAAGCTTGAACTTCTGAATTTTGTTCACACCTATATTTTCATCATCATTATAAAACAAGCCTATCACCATTATATTAAATGCATAGAGCTTCAAATAACTAAATATAATATTATATCATATACTACCTTTGAATCCATCATCATTACGAAATAGCTGATATTCCACACACAAACACCATCTCTGAATCCACACTTGTTGTTTTACGGAATTCATTGGGTACGTTATTATACTACCGAACTGGTTCGGTACTAAAGTACCGTACCAAGCCAAAATGCAATGTGGAGGTGTTTGGGAGCGCGTTTCACATGAGGGTATTTTTAGAATATTAGTGTTAGTGAGTAGGAGGGGAGTTGTATGAAGTACGGCCCAATAATTAGCATTTTTAAATGAAAATTAGATGGCGTTTAAGGTTTGGGTGACGGATAGTGAAGTAGTACCGTGAGGGAAAGGTGAAAAGAACCCCCATCGGGGAGTGAAATAGAACATGAAACCGTAAGCTCCCAAAGAGTGGGAGGAGTAAGGGCTCTGACCGCGTGCCTGTTGAAGAATGAGTCGGCGACTCATAGGAGTGGCTTTATATAAAATAAAGGTTTAAATATGTTTTTTGTCCTTGCAAATATTGTTTTTCAAATAAGTCATTGCAATTTTTTTTAAATCATTCCCTGCAAAATAACTTTTTTAAAAAATACCCTTGTGTTATTTTTTAAAATTTTTGATTTCTTTAAAGGTGAGTTGGCCTGCCACGAAGGATTTTTTTATTTCTAATTTTTTAAATATGCCTTCCCTGTTCTCTCGCCACTGTTCTCTTTCTCTAGCGTCCACATTTCTTCAACTCCATCTTCTTCTCCAAATAGCGCACACACACTCCTCTCGTTCATTCTTTCTCTACTCCTTCACTTCACTCTCTCTATTCTCATTCTCTTTCACAAACAATCATTCTTCTTCAATTCATTATCCATTCATCAAATAAGAGGAACAACCCACCCATCATTCATTCACGAGAATCATCATTCTTCAGAAAAACCAAATACAACATATCATCAATTCATCATTCATCATCAAACTCACCACAAATACTCCCCTATCCATCAAGAACAACAGCTCACCCCTCACTTCGACCCACCATCTCAAATCATCTTTTTTGTATGTTGATCTTCCTATGTCTGTTATAATATCTGGCGTGGTGGTGGAGGATTTCGGCGCGGTGGTGGCCAGAGCAATGTTTTCCGATCATAAAATTCGTTGAGGGCTAATGTAGTAGATGGTGTGGGTATTTCAAATCTATAACTACTTTTCAGATTGGAGGTCTAGATATTCCAAAATATAGGAGAAATATTACGGTTTGGAGGTTTTTCGATCTACATATTTTGAATCCATTTCGCTTGAAACGAAAACAAATATTATAGAGGAGAAGGAGGTGAACATGGTGGTGGCCTTGGATGAGTGAGAGGCAGCCGGAGTTAGCCAGAAAATGAGTTTGAAGTGGCGGTCGTTTCACAATGTGTTTCATTTTTGAAATCTAATTAAATAGAAAGAAAGAGGAGGATGTGAGGATGACGAATATGTTATTATTTTTGCCAAATTTGGCCGGACGGAGATGTTGCACGACCAAAAAGCTGGGTGGCGACCATGGGAGGGAGGATGAAGCTTCTCTCCATTTCTGTGGCTTTTGGGAGAAGAAAAAGAGGAAGAAAGAGATACAGAGGAAGAAGAGTTACTATCCACCGCCAACTCATCTTTAAAGAAATTAGAAATTTTAAATAAAAAAAAAAAACACATCACCAATCCGTTAGCCACATCAGTTTTTTTGTAAAAGATCACTAACAGAAGAGTATTTTTAAAAAAAGTTATTTTGTAGAGACTGGTTTTTAAAAAAAAATTGCACGAACTTATTTGTAAAATAACTATTTTGGCAGGGATAAAAAATATATTTAAGCCTAAAATAAAACATTCGAACAAATTTTTTTATATAGAACTAGATATGATATTAGATTCTTTTTTGGTTCGGCCCACTACTAATTACTTACAAAGTGTTCCAACGCTTTATCACTGGTCGAATGGTGTTGGTTAAAGATGATATTAGATGTTTTTATTTTTAAAATAATATTTACTGGTTTGTTTAAATTAATCATCGGGCGATTATTGTAAAAACATTTAAAAAAATAATAAATAAGTTGAAAATCAAAGTTAATAGTAACACCCACAACACTATTTGCGAACTAACTACTAAGATACCCTTCAAACGAAAATGGATACACCAACTCTCATCCTCTAATTTTTGCTAATTCCCTTGGTTACTGCTTTTTAGCAACAGATCCCCTTTCCCTTGCTAAAATCTCCCGCTAATCTTGATTTTTTTTGTAGTGGATAAATACAAAGTTTGGGGGTAGTAGTTATTAGGAAATTAGTTTTAGAAGGTAGTTTATAGTAGTTTTTCAAGTTGTAACAATCATTCATAGTTGGTTAGTTAGTTAGATATTTACATTTACTTCACGAGAAGATGCACTATATATATATATATATAGTGATCACCTCTTCCTATTGTACTAAGTTTTTATTTCACTTAATATCAAAAAAAAAAGTTTTTATTTCACAATTCATTTTGACAGAAACTTATATTCAATTCAAAGATAGATTTTGTAACTCTTAATATGGTATCAACAGAAATTCTCTATTGAGCTTCTGTATTCCTCTCTCCTCAGTGATTCGTCCATCGAGTTCTTGCGAATTACTTCTTTTGCTTCGCGATCCATGAACAATGACACCCATTCCAACTCTTCTTGCGTGTGTTCAAGAAGTTTATTGAAAGTTCTTCATCGATCATCCCTTAACCAATTTCATCATCTTTGTTGCGTTTCTGTCTCTTGTTTCTTCCTGATCCAAGATGAAAGCAAGTTAATAATAACACCCACGACGCTATTTGCAAACTAACTACTAAGTTACCCTTCAAACAATGAAAATGGATATAGTCAATTGGCATCCTCTAACTTTTGCTAACTTTAAACTTTTTTTATTAGAGAGAAAAATAAAAATGAACGAAAATAACATGAATTGTGATATATATTTACAAGCTTCTGAAAGTGTACAACCAAAACTAGTGTATCTGGATATATATTTACAAAGCTTTGAAAGTATCAAATCTTACATCTTAATTAACGAGAGAGAAGGATCTGCACAACACCAGCAGCATTTTTTAATAGTCTCTTCTGAATACGGAGTTAATAAACTCCTTCAGATTTTTGCAACATACAAATTTCATCTTTTCTAGACCTTCAGTTCCTAATAAAAGTTTTTCAGCTTGCTTCGGTACTACACACATTTTGTAACCCAACTTCGCCAATGCCTGTACTCTTTTGTCAATTCTTGGAACCTGCATCATTAAATAAACAAAAATCAGGCTAGAGCTCTCGATAAAATAAATAATGAAACGAAAAAAAAATTGTTAAATTTTGGCTTCAAAGTACAAGCACAAAGCAGTTCTAAAAAGGATGAGAAGTTTCTTTATCAAATGCAAAGCAAACTAAGATCCCTATAACCGACCAGATAATTCAGATGCACGCTCCATAACAAAGTTCAATAATAATATCTTTGAAGTATTCAGATATCTAAATATGTACCAAAGACAACACGAGATCTAACAGGCAACTGATCTTAAAATATCAGAAGCTTTCACAGCTTAATAATAACCATAGTAGCAAATATCAAGATTCTATACTACGAAGTACTTGCTCACCATGCGAAGCTCTCCGCTAAGGCCGATTTCCCCAATGAATGCAATGCCCTTTGGAATAGGGAACTCCAAGAAACTGTTAACCAAAAAAAGAACAACAAAATAAAAAATTAATCAACAACAGAAATTTAGAATATTATATTGAAAAAGAAAGCACACATGCTATAGCCCTAGATTCTGCGTTAACTTCTGCACCAGAGGAGTTTGAAATGGTGAAAAATAACCCCCTCAATTCTCATAATACTTTGTTGGACATTGTTGGACCAACAAGACTGAAAATCATTTCAAGCAAATTAGAACTCAAACCTGCTGCAAATTGCAGCTGCTATTGCAAGATCTCCAGAAGTCTCTGTCAATGTTAATCCACTAACAACATTCAAATGCACAACCTGTTGTACAAAGGCAAAATAAGGAAATTAGAGTACATATAAGAATACAAATACCAAAAAGAAGAAAATAATTCCGCCTGTTATATATTAAGCATTAAACAAAACATGGACACGGCAGACAACTATGAAGACGAGAATTCAAACAATTTTTGCTGTAAATTCAAAATGAACCTGTGCAGATTAGAAAGACAAGACAGAAGTTAAAATTACTATTGTTGAGTTCCAGTCAATTAATCAGCACATTTACCTGGAGATGAAGACCTGCTTGCTTTGCAAGAACCTATAGTTTACAGAACAGGAGAATGATCAATGCACAACTGATCAAACTTCAATGCAGCAGATTATATTTTAAACAAGAAAATAAATATCACACCCCGGGTATTTCTTTCATTCATTTTCTCATTAAGATAAAGGAGAAAAATATTGACCATATTGTACAACTGTGAAAGCAATGAAAGATTGTAAAAACCATCAACAATAACTTACACATTTGATCATATTGGCTCTATTTAAATCAATTCCATTAACTACTCTTGAAGTTGGCCCTTGTACAGGGGAATTTGAAAGGCAAAGTGCCTGCAAAATAAAATGAAAACAAATCTAAATAATCTCTTTTAAAAGAACTTGGATTATAAATAATAAAGATGAAGATGAACACGGGACACAGATGAAGAATTTTCAATTCAGAGATAGATACATGATCACAATAATGTGATTAAAGCTTTGAGGAAAGGTGTCCGGTGATAAATGAAGATTCTTGCAAGGCCTCACCAGTACCACTACTGAAGGTTAGATTCTGAAGCATCAGTGATCCTTGCACTTGCTTGCAATATATCCATAATTAATGACAGGGTTGATGGTGTTTCTGAACAAAATTGTCCAATACAGAATGAAATCCCCAGAGAATTTGACAACTTATGGTTTTTTATACAACTACACATCAACCCCATGCATCACACAGACGTTTAGAATAATAAAAATTTAAATTTTATCAATGATATTATTTTAAAAAAATAACTTTGTAAAATAAAAAAGAATTTAATTTATATACTCCACCGTTGTACAAGATTTTTTACAGATGCAGCAGATCTAAAGATGTCATATTTATGAGGTTTTTTTTTTTATAATAATAGATAATATTAGACAGTATGTCCCGTGAGCGACTAGCATCATGGAAGAGACAAACCCATTGTGGGTCAACTACAAGCAGCCTTACCTTGCATTTGCAAGAGGCTGATTTCAAGACTCATACTCACACCTATGATCATACGGCAACAACTCCAACCATGCAGCAAAGATAATCATTTCTATTTTTGAATCAATTATAATAAAAAAATACCTGTATTTCAATTATGAAAGTTCTTGAACCATCCATTATTACAGTAAAAGCTAAACCAACTAGAACATCTGAATCGGGGTCTTGTTCGGTGAGAAACATTTCAGTGGCATTTGAAACAGCCCGGAATCCTGATTGTGACATCTCAAAAACTCCAAGCTGATCACGTGAATAAATGACAACATAGATCAAACAACAAATTTCTCAGATCAGCTGACTAAAGGGGGAAAATAGAAGCCTAAATACTGTTAATAAATTGACATAGATAATAGTACATAAAAATCGATTCTTAGTTAAACTGAGGTGGACAGGAAGAAAATTGACATGTAAAATCCTTTAAAATAAATGCATTGTCTAAATTTCAGTCCTGCACACATCAGACTAAATGACTCATCGCAATGCATACTACAACGATTTAAACTTCACGCCATATATGTAAGAACTGAGAAGAGGTGCATAGGTAGATATATCCACATTCTCAAAATTATCAAGCACCACAAAAAGATACTAACATATAGTTAGTTACAAGGAGGTTACAGGCCCTAGTGATGGACTGGCCTAAGATTTTGCTAGTTTGCTTTAGAATGAGCAGGAAGGAGATTGTACAAGGCAATTACTTAGTTATGAGGTGAGGGGGGTGAGGGGACCTAATCACGTGGAAGGGGGATATAGTGTTGCAGGGGAGGTCAGTTTTCTGCGTTCCATTTTCTTTTCCTTTCAGCTTTCAGCTGGGTGGAGGTATTGAAATTGAATCCTCTGATGGAGCTGTGCTCTGAAGGTTATAAGGGAAAACTCTTGTAATCATTCTTATTCAGTAAATACCACAGTCACGCTCATACGTTTCTGTTCTTGGTCTCTACACGGACATAGGCTAAAAGAAAAGAGCAAGACAGCGATGATAGTACACACTGTGCAAGATATAAGAAACACTGCAGACAGACAGATTTTCAAAAGTCCTGCTAGAAACAAAGTAGTTATTAACAAGGAAAAATAGATCAATGTAACAGACAATGGCTGTAGCATATACCTCATCAGTGGACCCAAACCGATTCTTCACAGCACGGAGCATTCGGTATGAAGTGTGCCTCTCACCCTGATCATCAATATAAGCAACTAGCATGAGTAACATGCACATAAAATGCAATGTTTCAATGCAGTATCATAAAAGGATATCTTCAAAAAAGATTGGTGTTAAGTGATGTGCAACTGTGTTTTGTTTGTATTTCACTCTTAAATACGATTTAACATTACCATGAACTCTTTCTACCACTTCCTTTCTAAAGTTTTAGTGTTCTTGAGAGCCCCGTGTTGACTAGCATATGGGCTTGAGTTACGCTCAAAGCTCAAATTCTAAGATGATATCAAAGTCTATCCTAGAACTGTTATTGGGTGAAGATCTCTGTTATTCCACCCACATTTGGCCATGCACCAAATACGAGGGGGGGTGTTGAGATCCTTGTTATCTTACTTGCATTAGCCCAAGCTTAAGATGTTTAGCTCTGAGCGTGGCGAGGAGTGTTGGAGTCCTATACGATTAGAGATATAGCCAAATTAGCTCTTGTAAAGCTGATTTGACAATCCTCGTCTCTTTAGCTCACTTTTGAGGTTGAGTTAGGCTCAAAACTCAAATTGTAAAGAATGTGACTTAGCAAAAAATTATTGTAATTCAGCTAAACTGGAAATAAATGGCCCGTATCAAAATTTTCATGATATTAACATGTGATGATAAAGTGCTTTAAATGCATGATACTTGCATTCACTACATAATAGATGAAGGCTTTGTGAATCAGTGTATGAGCAATACCATATATCTGGAAGAGTAAAAAAACCCAAAAATGATTTCATGCTAAGTAGTTAGAACTTAATGATTGGCACAAATCAGCTTTATTAAATACCAAAAGAAATATAAATGTAACAAGGAAGTGAAGGTACTGACTTCCAAATACAAAACAACATCAACAATATGCTCCAAGACACGAGGCCCTGCAATGTCTCCAGATTTCGTCACATGTCCGATCTGTAACATGAAACAAAATAGAAAGTGAAAAAAATTAAAAGATTACCATGAATGTTAACAAATTCAAAGGACATATTGAAAGACATACTTGCAGATAAGTTATAAAAGAAGTACGGAAAGCAACACCAATGAAATGACCCTGTTCTTTTAGGGCAATGGAAACTATAAAAGCATTTCCACTTATACCATAACAGCAGATTTGAATAATTTTTACTGACCGAGGGGAACAAACCCCCAGTGACAAAATGGAAATGTCCACTATAGATCTGAAGCAAAACATGCAGTATATAAAGAGATGTAATTAACCACTTAAATATAATTTACAAAACTGATAAACATATGCTCACCAAAAGTACTGGGATGTTGGTCGTTTTAGCAAACCGCATTAAAGCCGAAGTACATTCCTTTACCTGTCACCCACCCATAAAAAGTCATGTACCACAACCAGCATTAGACTTCACTCAGAAACAAAGAGGTATGGTAAATACATTTTGATACTTTTGGTTGAGGAGCAGAGTAGCAGACTAAAACAAAAAGATGCTACAAGAGAAAAGTAACTCATTCATCTTAGCAACTAAATTAACCAATTAAATAATTTAAGCAACAGAAAATCACTGCATCATGTCATCATGAGTTTATGTTTGCAAAAAAAATAAAATTAGAATGATCAATTCTAGAAAGAAGTTAGTATGGCAGAAAAGGGGGGGTAAAAGTTAATTAAATACCAGGAAAAAATTCCAAACTATATCACATGATTGATGTATGTCATGTATCATTTTAAAACAACCCCAATGGGTGTACGTAGCACATAACAGCTAAAACATCCAAGATAAATTTTGAAGTCTCTGTAGGGTAATTAAATTTGGTAGATTCAAAACCTGCACAATCCCTCCAGCACTTCCTATTATTCCTTTCAAATAAACAGTTTGTATTGAATCAACAACCAGAGCACGAAGGGAGAGAGACTGGGCTGTCCGTAATATGTCCTGACACCATGTAAAAAGTGCAACAAAAAAGAATACAATTATAGACTTCGTTAGATACTGCTCCATTCAGTTAACTAAGAATATATGTAAACAAACTCCTTGATAGTTCAAAACAATAACTTTATGATCAAAGTTTATGTATCAAAAAAGTTAAAAAGCCAGAAAATACTAGCAGCATATCAAATCAAAAGAATCCAAGACAATACCTCAATATCAGTACTTGAATACAAATAAATATCAGATTTAATTTCAAGGCGATCTGCTCTGTGACCAATTTGCTGAAGGCTCTACACATGAGAAAACAGAAAAAACCAAAAAATGTCAGAGACCCAAAAGAAAGTTGAAGATCGTAAGCCAAACTACAAACTGCAGGGAAATCAATGATTACCTCTATCTACAATACAAAATACATGATTTGGCATGATAAGACAAATAGCCCAAGAAGTAAAGGCCAACAAACAAGGTTGTCAAACTCGAGAATGTAAACTTGTGGGTCATTCACGGACTATAAAGTGACAGATCATAGAAGGACAAAAGTCTTGGGAAGGGTGAATAAAAGTACAAAACTGATGCAAATTCATTTTAAATGGTGAAACTGAAGGGACAAAATGTTAAATGGGTATTATTCAGATTAGATGGTGAAACTGAGAGTAAAATCGCAGTACAAAGAATAAATTGTTAAATGGCAGACTGAAACCAACAGAGGTTAGAGATTCAGATTCACAGCACACTGCAGAGTGGCGGGTTATTAGTGAAGGTCGAAAGATGGAAGGACTAAGGAGAATAGGATAGGTTTCACTCGTCCAAAGATCTTTACTTGGGTGAGGCTTCAAACTTAGCTACGATGAAAGAAACAAATGAAATGCACTCAAAGATTGCCATTTTGGGCCTTTTTTCCTGCCACCAGACTTGCTAACTCGTGAGTTTACCTGAATCTACTCAAAAATGAGTTTGTCTGTGAGTTAACCAGATTTTGCTACCCAGATACCTAAACTTATAATTAATCCGCGACTCACGAGTTTGACAATCATGGTCAACAACATATTTTTTAAACGGAATCGTGCCCAGCAACATCAAAGTAAGCCATACTAGTGATTTTCTGAAGATATCCTATCAATGTCAAACATTTTTCATTCTCATTCATAAATGTCAAAACCATAATTGAAAAGTTTTTTTAATCTTTTGATTGGTAAGTATAAGAATGCATTTTAGTTTACGGAATCTTTCCCCTCTTTCTCAATAGGCCCTTATTTTGCATTAGTTGTGTTCAGAAAATTACAAACTTACTCTAGAATATGCAGGAGATATTGAAGCAACATGCAAATGTTTTGACGGGAGAATATAATATCAAAAAATATGTTTTGTAGGTTTAATACAAATACAATTTAAAACAATCATGTGACGGGGATCTTGATGAAAAGCATGATTCAGAATTATCAAGAAGCTTATTAAAAGCAAACCTCTTCACCAGAGACGTATAGAATTGGAGAAGCTTCATTGCCATTGTATCCATCTGCTATCATTGCTGCCATCTTTCAATTCGACATTATTAGTGATGGACTGATCCATAAAAAGAAATTTGATCACAACTTTTGAAAAAGTAATACACACCTGCAACAACAGGGTACTCTTTCCAACACCAGGATCACCGCTAACTAAAGTCAAAGAGCCTGGTACAAGACCACCACCAAGCACAGTAGAAACTTCATCTCCAAAAGAGCCAGACCTGATAACATGGAGAACTACAAAGTATGACACTTAAGAAGCACCATGCCAGAGGAGCAGATGCTCACAGATACAAATCAAGACCAAGTCCTACTTTTTGACTCAAAAATCGACTATTTGTATCCTCTGCGCACTCAGCTGCAGAGACTAATCCCCCGAGGAACTGGGATCCATTTAAGGGGTTGACATCTCCCACCAGGTATTTTTCCATACGCACCGGCCAGGCATCGAACCCTTGGCCAAATGGTTAAGAAGCCCAAGTATCTACCACTTGTGCTATACCGTGTTAGTTAATAATGTTACATTTTTAATCACACTTGATTTATATTTAGAGACATTTTATAGCTTCCTCAATTTAGAATCGAAAAATATGTCCTCCCCTCCCTTTCCCCCAAACACACCCTTACTTGCAAAACCTCAAGATTGGTCCCTAGACATTTCAATCAACTCTAAAAAGCCCCAATGGCAATTACTACGTTATCTAAAACACACAAAATCCAAACAAATTAAAAAATAAAAATAAAAACTTACAAACGAAATCTCCAGTTCTGCAGGTCGAATCCACGGTTAACCTCGCTCAATTTGATAGGATGCAACTGATCAGCTCGTTGTGGAAGCCAAGAGCCCAATGCCTCCTCAGAAACTGATAAACCATTTCTAAGCTTACTATTATCAACAGAAGCATCATTGAGTTTAGCTTCATGAAACTCTTTCATTGTACCAAACATAGTACACGAGGGACACGTGCCCCACCATTGCCCAGCTGTATACCCACAATTGTTACAAACCCATTGAGTTTTCACTTTCCCCGTGGTTCTCTTCGGTGTCCTGAATATGCTTCCCTTTTTCTTCAGGTTCAGTAAAATCCCACTTTCGCTTGGCTTGTCCTCTACTTCTTCGTCGTCACTGTGATCGTTATGTCTCTGTTTTGCGACTACACTGCCGTACATGCTCCAACTAGTAGTGGTTTCGTTTGTTCTAGAAGGTTCTGGGGAATCGGTCTCCTCCGATGGTGTAGCGGGGGAGGTGGAGTTGGAAAATAGAGATGAAAAAACGCATTTGGGGTTGAGGAGGTGGTGGTGGCGTTTGTAGTTGTGGTTGAGGAAAATCGCTCTAAAGAGTCTCATGATGATGGTGGTGGTGGTATTTGATACTTTGGTAGAAGAAACCAAATTTGAAAGTGTTGCGTTGCAGAAATCAGCTTATGTCACATTTTGCATAAATAAACACTCTGCAACGCCATTTCTAGGGTTTATGTCATGCCAAGGGACAGGGACGGACCCGGCGGGTAAAGTTCAAAACTTCAAATTATAAATTGTCAAGACATCCGATTATCCGATTATAATGCAAATGAATTTTTTTTATTAGAGAGAAAGTAGAAAAAATCAACAAAAAACCGGACTAGGGTCTTAATCCGGCGGCAATTCTTATAGCATCAGCAAGCAGAGAGGTAGAAATGACCTAAGGATAATTATCTCACTAGTGAATTCCTCCATGACCAAAGTTTGAGATTCTGAGTTGAAACCTAATTACTATGAAAAATATTCTATCTAATAATATTTAATTTCCCAATTATGGTAGGCGGCCTAAATACTATATATAGAAATGAGGTGGAATGGAAAATAATGAAATGAAGGAAAATAGATTTATGATTTAATTTATATACACTTATTATACAAGATTTTTGACAATGTTGACTAATTACAAAACGACAAGTCAAAAAATAATTAACTTTATCTCAACTACCTTATTAAAGATATACAACTTTTACATCCATAATGTATGTATACCGACTAAACCCCACTATCTACCAATTACAAGTTGACACGTTATTAAATAAAAGTTAGTCAAGATAACTGCCTTATGTATCAACCATTCCATAAATTGTTATTGAGTGTAGTTATAAAAATCCATACATTGTATATGTAGATAAATTAAATTAAAGAAATTTTATCCGCTATATTTGAAATTCAATCAATTAAGTTATTTGTTATCTAACTATTTATTTATCTATTTTATCTTGTAGATTTAATTTATATACATCATTGTTGTACGTGACCTTTTTATGACGCTAGTTAATTACAAAACATGTTAAAAAAATTATTCGATTTTATCTTTAAGTATCTTAAAAGCCCACCATACAATGAGCTTTTATTAGTTGATGGTGTAATAATTTGGGTTTTTTTCCGTACCCCACTGTTTTTGCTATTCTTTTCTTTACTAATTATTAATTATTAAAAACTAAAACACAATCAAAATCAAAATCAAAATCCGTAACATACTTCAACCCAAAAAAACACCCCATCCTCAATAATTTTTGCTTCGTTGTTGACTCATTGTGGAAGCGTGGAACTAGATTCCTTTCTACCTGGCCGTTTTTTTTTTGGGGTTTTTTCGGTTCTTCAATAATTTCAGTTTCTATTTCAACTTCAATGCTTCATAACCTTCATTCAAAGTAACGCTCAGTTGCTATCTTTGTCACAAGAGAGACAGACACCCTGACGCGCAACCTCAACAGTTTCCAAAAGATAACAAACAAACATCAACCCCACACACATAGAATACAAAGCAAAGCTCCAAAACAAAAAGCAAACACCTTTCTCTTTTTTCACACTTGAGATTTTACCTTTTCATGTTAATTTCTGTTGGGGGTATGTATTTGTTTTTGTCTTCCTTACTCAATTTTTGTCTGTTTCCTTATTTGAATTTGAATTTAGAGAATTCTGCTTATACATGTTGTTCATTCCCTTTTTTGATACATACAGTGTTTTGAACTTTATAGTACTGGATCAAGCGCTATTTCTTTTACTTTCTGTAAAACTATTACTTATTTGTAGAATCAATCTAACATGGTTCTTATTAATTGAGCGGTTTCTGATCTTGTGTATCATCTATGTTGGTTGTTACTTGTGTTTGTTTCTAGACATAAAGAACCATACATGAGTCTTAAAGTCAGGATCTTTTTGCGGTTTTGAGATGGAAGATGGTGATGGTGACGAAGAGATATATGATCTTTCTCTTTCTTCATTGATTGAAGAACAGTTACATTAATTGTGATGATTAAAGAGGAAAGAGAGAGGGGTATAATGAAGCCTATTATAGTGAAAATTGGTTTGGCTTTGGCTCTTTCATTTGCTGGATTTCTCCGATCACATTTCAAAATCGGTAGAACCAATCCTTCTACCAAGTCCTCCACAGGGAGTACTTCAGGTTTCTTTCTGCAGCCTTATATCAATTTGTAATCTTGTTTCCTTTCATGATGAATCCAAGTGATATGTTTTTTTGGTGAATTGTATGATGTCTTTCTCAGGTGAGGACGAGGTTAATTTAAGAGGAGATATAGGGGCATCATTAAGTACTTGCACCACTGTTTCAGAGGTATATTTTTCCCTTCACTTTGCTTCTATAATTGTTTGGTTTGGATATCAAAACTGAAACTACAGGCTTGTTTGATAATAAAACTGGCTTTGTTTTGATGAATTTGCTGTACATCGGTTTTGAACCGGTGTGCATAAAACTGATTTAAACCTTTAATATGATCATTATTATGTTTATGGAACTTTTGTGGAAACAGATAAATGTGCAGCTTTTATAATCATATTATGTTTTCACAACTAGCTACTAAGATAATTGGTTATACACATTATATAAAATTTGGCAGAAACTTCTAAGATGCATTTTTTACATACAGGAAGAAACATGCGTCGACAGATTGAAAAGTGAATATTCTCCTAATGGTCTCTCCCCCAGCAATAAACGAAATGGAGCGACAGATGAATTTCTCCTACCTGAATTTAATGAGCTTGTTAAGGAAGTAGAGTTTGAAGCCACCGCTGTTGGAAATTCTTTAAAAAAAGATATAAAGGAGGTAGGATCTTGTATAAAATACGCAGGTCCTGATAATAAGGATGACTATGAGCAAGAGCTAAGTCAACTTAGGAACATTATTAGGATGCTTCAAGACAAAGAACACTATCTTGAGGTTCAGTTACTTGAGTATTGTGGTCTTAGAGAGCAAGAAACAGTGGTAAGGGAACTTCAGAATAGATTGAAGATAAGCAATATGGAAGTAAAGATGTTCAATCTGAAGGTTAAAAACCTACTGTCAGAGAATTGGAGATTAAAAGAACAGATTACTAATCATGCAAAGGTGTTGGCTGAGCTCGAGACAGCAAAAGCTAAAATCGAACTGCTCAGTAAGAAAATTCGAGATGAAGAAGATCGGAATAGGGAACAGATCATTACTCTTCAACAAAGAGTGGCCAAGTTGCGAGACCAAGAATGCAAAGATGCTGCTTGTGATCAAGATATTAGAATAAAGCTGCAAAAACTAAAGGCTCTCGAGTCCGAAGAAGAAGAGTTGAGGAAATCTAATTTAAGATTGCAGATAGAAAATTCTGACTTATCTCGAAGATTGGCTTCTACTCAGATCCTTGCAAATGCTGTTCTGGAGGAACCAGAGGTAGTAAAATTATTATCATCACCTGCTCTCTGTCAGGAAAATTGGCTTGATATTAGCTTTCTTATCGAAGACTAAACGCAAATCCCTATTTATAGGGAATACAAATACTCAACCCTAAGTAAGTAAATCAAGAACAAATAATACTAATAAATACAATTAATGGAGATCAAATCAACTCCTAATTTGTCTAGCCTAAAATAGGAAATATAATTGCAGGATTTATTCCTGATTTAATTCCTGATTCATCAAGATTTATTCCTGATTCACACTCTCTTCCTTCAGTCACTATTTTTTACTTACGGGTTTTACCTTGTGCATTTGGAATGCAGGCAAATGCTGTGAAGCAAGAACATGAACGTCTCAAAGAAGCAAATGAGGGCTTGATGAAGCAAATTGAGCAACTACAATCCGATCGATGTTCGGATATTGAAGAATTAGTGTATATGCGGTGGATAAATGCTTGCTTACGATATGAGCTGCGGAACTATCAGCCCCCACCGGGTAAAACAGTTGCAAAGGACTTAAGTAAATGCTTAAGCCCCACGTCTGAGAAGAAAGCGAAGCAGCTTATACTTGAGTATGCTCATAACGAACCAGGTAGTATTGTGGACTTTGATTTAGACCAATGGTCTTCCTCCCAAGCTTCTACTATTACTGACTGTGGAGAGTGTGACGAATTTTCCTCTATTGATAACTCATCGTCTTCCAGAACTAATACACGCCAGACCAAATTTTTTAGCAAGCTTAGGAGACTGATACAAGGAAAAGATAGCAATCATCACCATAGTTCGGTTTCATCTGGTTACCGAGAAGATAGCTATTCTCCACAACTGAGTACATCAACTGGAATTGGGGGTAAAACTTCGTTTGATTTCTCCAGGTCGACAAGTATGAAGGAAGGAGATAGGAGATATTCAGGTAGCATTGTCATGGGAAGCTCAAATAAATACAGTTTAAGTGAAGAAGGTTCCTTCTTGGGCTCCTTAGACGTAGAAAAATCCGACTTGGAGAAATATGCAGAAGCTCTAAAAGATTCTCGTGTGAATGCTAACCATCAAACACGCGGAAGATCAGCATCATTTAGTTAGTTTGTTTTAGATTATTATCAATATGCAAAGATTTTACCCATACTCCGTGAATACTTTGCATTAGCAATTTAGATTAGGTAGTATTGTTGACCATATATATTAGCCATTAGTTCAAACACCAACTATGTATTACAGAATCGATAATAGTATTATACTTCAGATTATCACAGTACTTTTAACTTGGAAAATGATACTTGTCAAGACTCATAAACCATTTTTCCATAGCTGGTGTACAAATAGTGACATGGCATGGCCATGGATAGTGTGGAAGAGGTTAAAAGTTCAAATTTCTTTGTACATATTATAACTTAAAAAGAGTTGGATGAAATTTTAATCTATTACTATCTGATTTTGGATAGCAACAATATCATGTTCTCGATGGATTTTCTTATAGTCACTAGGTCAAATAGCAGCCATTATTTCATTCCAAATTTGGAGTTCTGTCCCTTGATTTCTCAGTGACCAAGATAGTGTTTTTGTACGAGTTAATGTAATTTGAGTTTTGATTAGCTTTACTATGGAAAAAAAAGGTTTTCATCAATAACTTTGAGTTATAAGCGAAAATAAATTTATTTCAAATCAAGGAAGATGCCCTAAATCAAGCTCTTAAATTGTAAATACAATTTGGTATGTAAACTGAACTGCAGATCTCCCTTGCAAATATGCTCAAACAGGTTACTGTGAAATGAAATTTCTCTAGATTTTATTCAATAGAATATAGGCTTCTCCAGGCTCAACAAATAACGAACTTTTGTCTCGCTTCCATGGTGAGTGGTAGTATACAGTTCAGAACATTTCTCCGAGTTATACTCATGGCGATGTAATGAGGCCTATGCCTTGTGTAATCAATGCATCTGCTAGAACTTGGTTAGCTGCCTGAGAAGGATGGACACTGTCCCAAAACACATACTGAGTTGCATTAGAACAAGTTCCAATTGATTTTGGATTGCATAATAAGGATGTTGTCTCTACAATCCCAGTACCACAGCAGCCTTTCCTTGCCTCCACAAAACCTATTGAATATCACAAGACAGATTACAATAATTAGTAGCTAGAACAAGAAATGAATGCCATATGTTGTTCTGATCAAAGTATTTCTTACCAGATTTTGAAGGGGAATGAACAAGGTCATAGAGAGGATTGTAAATATCAAAGACAACAATCTTAAGACCGGGAAGTTTCTTTTGGAGATTTGCTGTCGTCGAGTTGATTTTCTTGTTAAATCTCTGGGCATCATTGTTGATTCTTGAAACACAACCTTTGCCATTGAATCCAAATAAAGTTCTTGCAGCTGGTAAGCAACCCAATGGTGGGAGTGAAGTCACTCCAACTTTTCTAGCTCCCAATTTATACAAGTCCTATACATGTTAGAAAAACAAATCACCTTGGTATTCTAATATTGATCCTTTCATGATGCTTATGCCTTGTCATGCAAATAAATAACCATATTCAGTTATTAAAATATATACCTTAATAAAAGTTGAGAATGAATCTACAAGGTATGCAGAATACTGATCAGGAGTGAAGACTCTGTTAATCAAAGGATTGACATAGTAGTTTTGCACAAAGTCACTGCTACCAGCACTCAATATGTACAATGCACCCTTAATAATAGATGCTGCCTTTTTTCTACCAGCTATCTTGGTCAACTTGCTTTGGTATTCCTTGTAAAGTTGTAACTGTTGGGATAATGGAATTGCATGCTGCCAAAACGAAAAAAAAGTTCAAACTTCACTCATGAATTTGCTAAGATGAGTGCGTGTTGTTCATCAGAAACTTACATTCAATATAGCAGCCTTTTCGTCATAACCGGAAGCAGCCGAAGCGAAATTCGCTCCAATAAGAAGGTTCTTTCCTGATGCTTGAGGGCTGAGATATGCAGGTGCATAGCTCTTAAAACCCAGTGTATCAGCTGTAAAAAGAAACATTTCATTCAGAATGAAAAATGTATACATTTCATCCTCATTACTAAAAAAGCTAAGAGAATTGCAAGTTTGATGTTAATTTTCTCACCAGTAAAATCAGTAGCTAATTTGCCATTGCAAAACCTCCCAGTGGGTTGATGTTTGGCAAAGTCTCTTCCATAAGGAGGGTAGTCAGCTTTGAAAATAGTAGGAAGATAATCATTGTTCCCCACATCCACAGCAGAGTCACCAAATGTGATCATTGCTGGAACAAGGGTATCTTGTGCATCTGCATTCTCCCATGCCAATAACACAAATGCAAAGATCACAAGTATATTTTTTCCGTTATTGATGTCCATTTTTCTCTAGCTAAAACTAAGCATCTAAAGGATTTATCTATGATTTGTATTATAAGTTAGAAATTTATAATATGGCAACTGAAATTAGTCCTCACTAACTACCCCTATTGATGAAGGAAGATTGAAGTTGAACATAGGAATTAAATGAGTTCGTGTAGAGTGGTTACATAGTAAGATCGACCTTTAATACATTGCTTTTTTTAGACACCATAGGTTTTAGCTTTAGCATGTGATTTTGGTTTGTGATCACAAGCTCTTGGGTAAGCATTAATATTTGTTTGATATGTGGAAAGTTGTTGAGATTTTGTGGAGGTAGTGTTAGTCTTGGACATTACTCACGAGAGAGCTGGTTGCACATCAATGTGATTGTGACACTGAATGGTTGAGTGAATAATGATAAATAAGATGAATTTTAGGATAGTGCCTCTCTGAGTGAGCAAGATAATTAATACCTCTACGTTCTTGTTCTAGTTGAAAAACACAGGATAGAAAAAGGTCCACATCGGCCGGTAGAGACGGTACGTTAGCCTTTATAAAGTTAGAACTTGTTAACAATGGAATCAAATAGGTTCATGAAGTGATGTGAATGGGCTCATGTTACTTGCTGGGCTCAGGAAAGTCCCGGGGCCGCTAAATGCAGAAATGCAAGCCTGGAAACGGGCAAATCTTCGAGCATAGACTTATCTCATCTTCAGTGTGGAGGGGCTGAGACTTGAGTGTGGAGCCTTTTTTATGGGCCATCCTTTTTTATTCATAGAGCATTTTTTTTACCAAAATTCATTGAGCATTTAGCACCACTTTGATACCATCGAACGAACCCTATGACTTAGATGAATTTCAGATTTAAATGTATTCTTTTTTCTCATGGCAAAACCACCATTCTCTGACCCTAAAATTTTGATTATCACTCAAAAGAAGATTAAAAGAAATAATTAAAACAAATTCATACTCAGTAGGCTATTCAAAGACAATGAAATACGCCAACATATAATTTTTTTTTTAACAAAAGAAGTGAATATGGGGTCTCGTTAAAACATTTTGATGCAAAACTCTCATTAGAAAAAAAACATTAAGAAGGAAAAAGAGTACTTCCACTAATTGATAAAAAAATAAACAAATAAATGGGGGACTAGGTCAATACCCATATGCATAAACAACAATACAATCGAAATGAAATAGAAACAATCCTATAGAGGTATGCACCAAATTACTATAATAACTATCTCCCCAACTGGGTTGGCGCCAAAGTAATAACAACTATTTGCAGCACACAAAAATAGGAAGTAAAACGGAAAACTCAATCCATCAAAAGAAAGCACGCTAAGCCCAAGAAGGAGATTAGCAAAATCTGTACCTAGACAAACCTAACATATTCCTGAAAGAGTCTTCAATAATGACGTTAGGAACAAGATCTCACCAAACAAAACCACTTAAGTTAGTACCAAGACCTGCAAGCTTATCAGCACAAACATTACCCTCTCTATAAATGTGAGTACAAACAAAATTTATTTGTCTAGTCAGATATAAACAATTATTCCATGTATTTCTAAGTTTCCAATGAACTATGTTTTTGTAAAATTGATATATGCTCAACGACAATGAAAATATATTGATCACATCTTATATTTTTCGTTAGGATGAAAAAAACATTTATAAAAACAAAGAAATTTATAATGACAAAATATGTAAAATACTTACTTTCATTAAATGTAATGTTTTCCCATTACGACGAAAAAGCAAACGAATCATCTATTAAAAATAAATATATTTATAAAGATAAGATTTATAAAATTGATATGTTGTCAAAGACAATGTAATTATACAAACATCGTTTCAAATTGTGTTAATGGTACTCCCTCTACCCCAAAATAAAAGTAAAGTGGGTCAATAAAAATAAAAATTGATGTATTTGGTTCATATAACATCACAATACACTTAAATATCAGAATATACATATAACATCATCATGCACATAAACATCAACATATGGATTTAATACTGAGGTTACATAAACAATGTAAGTGTTCTATGCAAACTACATAAATGCCTCAATGTATTTACTATGAAGAAGATTGATTGAGAAACATGTGTTTAATCTATCAAATTGTGTTAGTTGACTTGTGTGCTTCAATAATGCCCTGATTTGTTTATATTTTCTTTTTTTTAAACCAAAGTATCCTTCACGGTGACTGTGGAAACTAATCTTTCGAAGTATTTGAGATCCATTTAACGGGTTGACATCTACCAACAAATGTTTTTTCATACGCTACTTATGTTTTAAAAACCAGTTGTATAATGATCTTTTGCACACGTTATGTCATGTTATTATGATATACTATTTCAATCATACTATCTAATAAATTATTTATTTATGAAAATTGTTTATTACTTGTCAAAAAAGAAAACATCAAATATGGGTTAATGTATAGTGAGATTTTATTAACTTGGGAAAAATATTACTTTATCACATTGGCCAAGATTGTTGTGAACTCAATCAGTAGCGGATCCAATACATGGGATTAGGGAGTTCAAAATTGAATCAAGTGCAATTTTGTGCAAACTTAAAGATACTAGTGCAAATTTAAATTTTCAGCAGGTTCAAAAATATTTTATATAAGGAGAAAATAGAGTATTTTTTTTCGGAGCATAACATAGGTCTGCCACTAAACTCGATACAAATACATTGAGACTAATACGCGATTAGATGTGAATTAGTCTTACAAGTCATAAATATGAGACATGCTAAGGCTAAAAGACTAGTATATGTAAACCAACGATCCAAAGAATATAGCTAAACCAACTATGTCTCACTGATAATAAATATGAGATATAAAGTCTTGTAGGTGGAAGATGTAACAATATACCAGATTGACCCATCATTAAAATGCTACACAATTAATTAATATATGTAAACCAACCATACACAGAACTGAAGCCAAGCTTAAATTCATATAGTCTTGTGAGCATCCTTGAAAGATGAAGATTTTGGAGCAGTAGTACTTCCAAGCCTATACAAGCCTTTCTGTACCCTCTGAAATATCGACTTAGGTGGCACAGTATCAGACAAAATGAAGGCAATTGAGTCCAAGTACCAATCGCATCTCCCCTTAAATCCTACAACTTGACCACCATCTATTGAAAAAGTGAATGGAGTCCCTTCTTCTATTCCATATGGTCCAAAAGTTCTCCGGTTGCTCTTGTATGTCAATGATCGAATAACTGGGCTGCCACCATAAGCAACTGGACAATAGTGGCCACTCACACTGATCAAGAATTCATCTGGGTACTGCAGCTTAATCTAGGTAAGTAAAATGCCACTCATAAGTTAATCTATATGTGTGTGTGTATATATATATATATACATATACAGAGTTAGGATATATTGACACCAGGTGTCAAACTTAGCGGCTTACACCAATTAATAACTTTATATAGACATTGAAATTTATCAATCCAACCGTTGAATAACATCATATTATCCTTGTGATCATCTATATCAAATTTCAAAAAAATTGGATACTCATTGGTATGTTCACATTTGCTTATCTTTTAAATAACATATTAGCCATCAAAATAGAGTAGTGCGATGGACCTTCAAATAATTTCGGATTTTTATGAAATTCGATATATATGATTTCAAAGATAATATCACGTTATTCAACGGTCGGATTGATAAATTTCATTTTATACGCAAAGTTATTAGTTGGTGTAAGTCACCAAGTTTGACACCTGGTGTCAATATATCCTAACTCTCTCTCTCTCTCTCTCTCTCTCTCTCTCTCTCTCTATATATATATATATATATAATACATTCTATTATTGTGTATAAGAAGAAAAAATTACCTCAGCTGTTTTGTTGCCTCCAAGTCCTCCATGTTTATTAGCTGTGAAAGGCTTACCATTCTTATCATAAACCACACGGATTGAGTCAATGCAACGATCATAAACTAATGTGATTTCTCTCACCCCTGTGAAGCTAGTACCATCATCCCAACTTCTCCCACCGTTGCCTCCCCATGGCCCCACTATTATGCTCTTCATCCTATACGTTCCTTCCTACAAAATTGCTTGGTTCTCAGTCCTAAAGAGAATCTAGACAAGTATACTTTGATTAATATGTAGTGATTTCTTTGTTCTTCTGGTGTTTCCAAAGTTTTTTTTTCCTCTTGTAAACTAAAACATCTTGCTTGTTAGTGAAATGTTAGAATTTTCTACTGGACAACGATTAGTACTTTGCAATGTTACAAAACAAGAGAAATACAAATTATAAAAGCAAAACTGTAAGGATCTAGTACCCAGAAATCAGAAGAAGCAACGTTTTGTTATGATAGCACGTCTATTATTTGTAATGGAATGTGATGTTAATATAAGCGCAAAAAAATTGTTGGCATTTATGCAGTATCTGATTCGAACAGATATCAATTTGCTTTTTAGTAAAGCACAGTTCGTTATCTTAGAAGGGAAGACTACTTACAAGCATCCACTAACTAATTTCAGTTTATAAATTAAAATTTAAGAGATAGCAGCTGAGTAGCTGGTCACCATCCAGAATCAAGGATAAATAAGTGTCCAGAAGGGCAGGAGAATCGCACTCAGTATAAAAAATGAAACCATTCGTCCTAACAAATTAGGAGGGATCACAAAATCTTCAGTTTGATATGTAACAGTAAAAAGAAGAAAAGAAACAAGGGATAAGTTCCAAAACAAAACTTTCTGTCAATAATTGATACCCAAGTCTTTTAAGAATGTCTCCACATCCGAATTCCAATGTAGTCTAAGATTAGTGACCTTTCTACGATTAGTGACCTCAGAAAGAAATTTGGAAGATGAGTTCTTCAACCAATCATACCAAGTAGCAGTACTTTGGTCTTCAAATTTTGAGATCTCCTTAAGTGTTATATCTTTTAAGTACTCAAACTTGACATCCTTCAAGTAATGCCGCCAGCATTTATTTTTTGAGGTGTTATATCTGCAACACATTGAATCCTCATCTCTGATCTTTATCATTTCATACACTGCCTGCAATGCAACACAACCACGTTATTTAAAAAGTTGATAGCAAAAACGGTTCACATAGGCTTTTAGAGCATCTTTAATGGGGTAAACTAAATGGGTAAACTAAAATGATTTTTGTGGGTAACAAAATGTCATGCTTCATGGCCGATGATAACAGATCTTATCACCTTTGATAACTAATAAGAGAGAACTACCATACCTTAGGGAATTTGCTCTTAAAAGGAGACACTATAGATACAGACACTGGGTGCAACGTCCGCAACAAATTATACAAAATATCCTCAATACATGCAGATGATTTGATAATTTGAAAGGTCAAATTAGACAGTGGAGGTAATGTGATGTTGGTCAAATCTGCGTAAATAATAATATTCTGCAATAAGGAACCAAGTTAAATTAATAAGAATTAAATTATTTGGAAATGCAATTCAGCAAGGAAGCCAACAGAAAATGACATAGATGTTAGGAGAACAATACCTTATTAGAGTGGATAACCAATTTAAATCCTTCATTATCAAACTTCAAAATAAAATCTCGCACCATATACCACAATGCGTCACCAAACCTAACACTTTTAGGTGCAGATTTAGCTTCAAAAGAAAGTTTGGCACCCGTGAGGCAGAAAGGGCTGAAGTCAATGATAGGCATTTTCTCACCCTTGAACTCAAAAGACAGAAGATTAGGAGCATTTACTTGAGAACAAAGCAATTTCTTGCATCCTTTTAAAGCAAATCTCTGAAGATAAGGGTTTGAAATTGAAAGGTTTTTAACCTTATCAGATAAACATAGATCCAATTTTTGCAGTAAGGGAAAATTGGCAAATTGCTGTTCACATAAGTCATGAGTCACTTGGGGATGCTCTAGCGTCAACCTTTTCAGAGATTTACATCCTTTCAAACTAACTTTGCAGGGAGCTGATTTTTTGCCACAAAACCAAAATGTGTGAAGATTTGGGGTACAGAGTTCAACCGTTTTCAGATAATTGCAGTGGTGGATCTCAACCCTACCGAGTCGGATATGATTTGAAACACACAAACTTTTCAAACCTGAGCACTGTATAAATCTCAAATCCTCAATTGAATGGCAGCAGGAGATCAAATTTTGAATAACATTTTGAACTACGTGAACTTTCCTTAGATAAAGTTTCTGCAGATTAGGAAGCATTGCAATCATGGAAGTTTGCAGTGTGCAACCACTTAACCTTAACCCAGTCAAAGTTTCAGATATAAAGACAATTTGTGGTAGAGTATATTGCCCGCTATTCGTGATACCAACCTGGAGATCTAGTTCTTTGACCTTTTTTAACACAGCAACACGTACCCAGTCATCAACAAGTGGAGCATCATCTAATTGAAACGAGAACATATGCACCAACAATTTCTTTATGTGCACCTTTACTGTAAGGTGATTATTCAGAGAGTCGGTTACATACTCTCTAAACGTCTTTTCCTTATCACTGCTATATTCATGTCCAATTCCCTGAATAAACTTCCGCTCATCAAAGATGAAAACAGAGAAAGAATCCCACAACTCTTTCCATCTCTTGGACAAAACACTGGTCCGAACTAAATCCTTTGTATTTTGAAAGTGGGAAAGAATGTGATGGATGACATGATCGGGCAACTGTGAGATGCAATCCATGGATTCAACACTCTGATCCATTTGGTCTGAATCCTTTTCAGCTTCAACCTCTTGAACACAGTCAGCTTTATTTTCTATCTGATGTTTCCTTTTCTTCCGAGAAGACGCCTCTATCTGGTGTTTCCTTTTCTTCCGAGACGACATACGCAGAGGTAAATCATTAGATACCATTTTACAGGGCAGATATGTGGCAGTACTTGACAACCCTAATTAGGAAAATAAACATAGACTCCCCCACAAACTTCGAGCTTTACAAACCAAACAAAAACAGATAAACGATGAGGTTCTTTTTGTTTCAGATTAATCTGATAATCATATCATAACAAGTTCATGATAAAGACATAAGAGGGACAAAACATATGAGAAATAATCCAAAACATGAATAGATGTATATCTCATTCTCAACTACTCAAAAAAGTGATGGTAACTAGTTATCACAATCACTTCACAAATTATGAACTCAACCCAATAAAAAGTTGACAACTTCAAGAATTAGGTTTAACATTATTAACAATAACAACTATGTGCAATGCAATACACCAAAATTAATTAATTAAAATATATATATATATATATATATATATATATATATAAAGAAGCGGTTACGGCTATTTCATAATCGAGTAAATTACATGAATTTCAAGTGATGGAAAATCAAATAAATCGATTAAACAGAGAAGATGTTGAAGAATCAAATACCTAGAATTAGATTGAAGGTGACGAAGCGGAGGAATGGGAATGGCGGTGAAACAATTCTTGTGATCACCGATTATCTGCGCTCAAGTTTCCAAGAACAAGATTAATTTTTGAAAACGTATGCCGGAAGAAAACCGAAATTGAGGTAGTTGGGTTTTCTATTTGAACTTGAAAAGACAGAGAGAAACAAAGAAATAGCAGCAAAAACGTGGTGGGCTTTTGTTTCTCTTCTGTCATTCCATGGGCCCAGGCGATAAATCTCGAACTTTTAGGGTTTTGGTTTGGAAAAAACTAGGGATTTTTTTTACCCACACTATTTAACTAAATACCCCCACGAAAAACGAAAATCTAAAATACCCCTCAAAAAAAATGCTCGCGCGTATTTACCTATGAAGAAGGTAAATACGATTGAATAAAATAATGATACATATTTAGTTAAATACGAGGCGTAATTAAAATGAAAATCGTATTTATCTCATATTTAGGTACATACGATTTGTAAATTATACAAAGCGTATGTACCTTGGACGCAGGTAAATACGATTTGTATAGTTTACAAAGCATATGTACGTGTAAGTGGGAGTACATACGATTTGTTAAATTAACAAATCGTATTTACCTTGTAATTAGGTAAATACGATTTACAAAAAAAAAAAAAACTGGATAACATATATATATATATATATATATATATATATATAAACATATAGACAACTATATGTATAAATAATTACAAAAAACGTGGTACTAAAATAAATACAATAAATGTCATCGAAGTAAGTCATCAGAATCATCCGATAAATTGACCACGGTGGGCGCATCAGTGGGAGGAGGTGGCATGACTGGAGCAAGGGAGTGTCATAGGGCGAAGCGTCCTGTATACGGATCCAACCATGTAAGTGCCTCGTCAGATATATTATTCTTCCATAAATGAGCAATCGGAGGCAAATGACATGAAGGCGAAAGAGAAAGATGCACCCAATGGTTACCCCTCACGTGCAAAATAGAGATGATACTACGAGTCTTCGAAGAAGAGAAATTACCTCTCAAAGGTAAATAAGTAAAGTTCATCCCCAAAGATACCTGAACTAGGGTCACATTATACCTGGTGGCTATAAAGTACCCCATCACAGGCAAACTCAACCACTTTTCAGGAGGCTGGGTATCGTAGTGATGAATAGATAATGCTTCCCTAAGCTCTGCTAGTCTGTGCTCCCCAAATATGTCAGTATACAGTTGGTCTCTGTCTTTTGTTTCTTGAATTAATTGTTGCCTAATTAAAGGCCAACTATCTCACCAAGACCTAGACCAACTGCAAATGCCCTAAACCCACAATTACCATCAGGCTCAACATCAATAATATCCTGAACATAAGAGTGTAGGTGTTGAGGAACCCACGGTAATAGAAGTTTTGTCTCCCCCTGCTGTGTTAATTTCCTATAAGAACTCAGATAGTTTCAATTTTGGAGACTGTTTTGAGACATTAGGAGAAGGCCTTTTTGTCGACTTAGAAGATTTTTTGGAAGTCCCGGATTGTTGTGTCATCTTGAACTTTTCATCACATGTTCCCAACCGGAAGGATCCCTCTTTACATCAAATAATTTCTTCTTTTTCTTCTTTGGTGCACCTTTAGTTTTAACTTTGCATGGTGGTGGAACCATAGAAGAAGTAGTAGGAAAAGCAAGCTCATTTAGTTGCTTCTTGAAGACAAATTTTTCTTCCTCATTCATTCGATTAAATTTTGCCCAAATCATTTTCATTTGATATGAAATATCACATGCATCAGTTTGCTCTTGGGAAAATTTATCATCAATAGAATCCAAATCCAACTGTTTCCAATGGTCATCTACAACGTCCAATGGAATAGAAGAACTGGAATAATGTAAGACACCGAGCTCGCAAGCACATGGAAGAAGATGTGTCTTTCGAAGAACGCAACCACAACGACCTTTATCATAACCAACTCCGGATGTAGTTTTTGAAAACTCTTTGACAATATGATCCAAAGCAGATAGAGACACAAGACCGCGAAGTTTTTTAAATAATGGAGTATTGTGTGCAACTTCGATACGGTTTATGCTCCGTTGGAAAGACCGGATAACTTTTTCAAAGTGAAGATTAAGCATCCCGTGCACCGAATGAAAATATTTAGATAAATCTCCTCCAGAAGTACCCAAATGTCGCTTTAATGTCCGGTGTGCTGACTCGACTCTTAAATAAATTGAAGTAACGATAAAAACACTAAATCAGGTGTTAAATAAATTTAAACAACGAAAAAAATAGTAACCACGTGTCAAAAAAATTGTAGTAACGATAAAAGCACTAAATCAGGTGTTAAATAAATTTCAACAACGAAAAAAATAGTAACCACGTGTCAAAAAAATTGAAGTCCGATTGCCAAAGTGTGGGATATGATTAGTCCATGCTAAGATAAATTTCTCCTCGTACGGTTTCAACCAAGTATCGTGCAAATATTTGATAAGAGCAGGAAGATCAACGGACGATTCCTCAAGAGTCTTCAATCGAGATGAGTACTCTGACTCGTTAAGTGAGTCAATGACATCGTGCCAAAGAGATAGTACTTCCCCTTGCCTATCCGCATGAACCAACTCCTTAATTTTTGCCTTGACATTTTTTGTGACATGCCAAGAACACAACAAGTTTGTAGAAGAAGGAAACACACTAAGAATACCAGACATTAGACCAAGATCTCTGTCTGTCAATAATACTTGTGGTTGAAGCCCGTACAAGTCGAATAACTCTTTCAGCTGCTGTAGTGCCCAAGTAAAATGCGGTCCAAGCTCATGTGTAATGTAGGCAAAAGCAACCGAGAATGTTAGTTCTGTAGACGTCATCCCCACAATCTCCAATAAAGGTAGATTGTATTTATTCGTCTTGTATGTTGTGTCGAGAATAAGCACTTTAGGAAACAACCGAAATAACTTTAAAGAAGTGGGATGCGCCCACATGATATCCGAAACCACGTCAGAATCCCCAATCTTCCAACTCCAACACAAATAATTTTCAGATTCAATTAATCGCAACAGCTCTTGTATGTCCGTTCTAGGACCCCTCCTAGAAGACCGATAGGCGTAACGCTGCCTATAAATTTGTGGAAGAGAAGTGACGTTTCCCGGAAAAGTTTTCTTCAAAGCAAGCAGACTATCCTTCAGGGCTACGTTCAAAGAAGTATGCTCATCAATAATAGCCTTCTGCGGCTTAATCAATCGCCCAAAAGGAGTGGACCCGACTGGGGTAGTCAATAACTGATGTGTGTGTAGCCCACACCTAACCGACACACGCCAACCCCCATCACGTATAGTACAAACAGCTCTCAACTTGAACAAACATCTTCTTCTCTTTGATCCGATAACTCTAAAAGTATTGCAAAAATCTCCTTGCTTGTCACAACCAAATATGATTTTATCTCAAGTCCCCCTTTGACCTCCACCAAAGTTAGATCTGACAATAATAACTACAACCCCGATACGTCTCCCAACGGATTTCGCCCACTCAACAACATCGTCCCGTGTAGAAAATATCTGCAAAATACAAAATTGTAACGTTTTTAGTAAATTTAATGACCGTAAAAAATTAACCGAAGATTATTTAAAAAATTAGTACTCAATCATTATACCTGGTCCATGGAAAATGACTCTGTAGTATCTACCGCGACAACGGGAACCACCTGCGACTCTGACTGCGGATCGATATCTGTTTCAAAATATTCAACCAAAAAAAAACAGTTATTAAAAAAATTAAAAAAACAGAAGCGTATTTACGTACCGGGTACGTAAATACGATTGTCCAATTGTATTTACCCCACCACTGGATAAATACGATGGCTAAAAATACACAGCGTATTTAAGTCATGTATATGTAAATACGATTTCCACTCGTATTTAGGTAAATACGAGCAGACAAAATTACCCTTTTTGGCATGTTTTACGATGTCAAATCGCATTTAGCTCAAAATAGGTAAATACGATTTGACTCTTCGTGTGTATTTATTGCTTATTTAATGCTAATCGGATTTACCTTCCATAACGGTAAATTCGATTGTAGATTTTGTGGATCCCAGTGGAGAATAACTGAAAATTGGGTTTTTGGGAGATTATGGGAAGGGTATTTTGGGGATAAAGAAAATATGTGGGGTATGGAGGCATGTGGTGGGGGTACAAAAAAAATCCCAAAAACTTACGATACTATAGGCACAGGCGGTGTTGTGCTTGAAAGAAAAAGTAGAAAAACTTCCACTACTCACTTGGTAATGTAGGATTGCAAATGAATTTTTACCATTTTTTAATTAAAAAAAAAGGTGTTTGTGTCTAGTACAACCAATATCTATGGTACTGTCTGGACTACCCTTTTGGTTTTTATACTCTCCACTGGACCACTTACTCCAAGTTTTCGCTTATTCCAATTTTACCATTTTAAAAATATTTAAATTTTAATTTAGAATTCTAATTTATTTTCTGAATTATCTATGTTCAACATAATTGCGAAAAGGCATTTTCAGAATTTTCCGGATTTATGATTTTGACGTAAATTTCAAAATTAAAAAAATACATTCCGGATTTCGTACAGTCATAATTAGTTTTGGAGAAGTCTATTAATAACACTTATGTGAGTAAGCGCTATTAAAAAGTATAAACACTACCCTATATTTTTTGGTATAAATCGAGTATCCTCTATGTGCAACTGTAGAGACTAATCTCTCGAGTCGGGTAGAACCACAATGGGTGGCCACAATAGGTGACAAAACTTTCCCTCAAAAGATTTAACACTGATGCATGCCCAAGACTGGATTCAAATCCAATATCTTGGTTAAGCTGGAAGAGACTAATACCATCTCATCCAAGTGCTCTTGGGTTACACTACCCCCACACTACTAAAGTTAATCCGAAAGTATCTTTTTACAAGTGCTATGAAAAGACTTCCCCAAATTTAATTTTTACATTCTGAATTTATCTTTTTGACATAAATCCGGAATGTATTTCGATGGACACAAGAATTCATTTAACTGAAGTAATCTCAAATAGGATACTTGATTCTTGAGGAGGATCATGAATTATGGTTTTGCCTATCCATCGAATACGAGAAAATGCATGCCTTATTTTGTGAAACACATCAAAGGATTAGTCATTCTACTAGTCAATGCAACAAAAAAGAAGCCATGCGGCCATGCCTATGACAAGGAATTAGATGAACAATTTAGTTATAAGTGAAAAGGCGATTACAAAAATGGATCAACGTGGAAATGAGGTAGATTCCAACTCTAATTGAGGCTTATATGAGGATCCTACTGATGTTCCTGATAAGGAAGACCCCCCGGCGTTAACTTTCTGTTAAAAAAACTGACGTGGCTGTTAGAGTATGATGTCGACTAATTCGAAGAAGAATTCGAAGAAGAAGGGAAAAGGAGATCTTCCTTATCAGGAACAGCCACGTCAGATTTTTTAACAAAAAGTTAACGCCAGGGGGTAAATAGAAACACTTAATATTTGCAAGGTTTGTTTTAAGAGTATTTTTTTGCAAGGGGTAAATGGATTATCGTGATATTTGCAGGGGGTAAATAATATTTAAGCCTTAAAAATAACTATTGTCGATTTCAGAATATTTAAATAATGAATAATAATATTTTAAGTTTTTAGAACATGTATCTCAAAAAAACTCAACTTAGTGGAGTATGATACGATTTGTATTTAGGAGATTTCAGGTTCAAAACTAGTACCACGGGGGTGAAGTAAAAGTAATTTAATTCGTAAATGCTAAAAAAAGTCTCAAATTTTTCTCTGTCTTAGATTGGGGCGCGATATGCCCACCTAATTAATATTTAATGACATAATATTACTTGTGTAAAAAATAAAAAATATTATTATATTTTTTATAAAATTCCTCTAGAAGAGTACACTTACATCCAAAGACTTGTATTTATAATAGTCAATGTTTGATAATTGAAAAAATTTATAGTAAATACTAACCATTTATAGTAAAATTTAATAATATCTTATATTTGGTAAAAATATCTTAAGTATCTTTCCATAATTAACACATTTTGCTATTCTTGTTAAAAACACATTTTCCTCTTAGGCTCTATTTGATAAAAATTAGTGGATATTAGATAAGTTAGCGAATGAGCTAACGAATAGCAGATAAGCTAACTAATAGCAGATAATGTGTTTGGTAAAATAAACAGTTAAACTAACTGATAAATGTAAAATGAAATAAAAGAAATATTTATTTAATTCATATTAAATTGCTTAGTTTATTTTAATAAAGATAGACGCGCCAAATAGAGCTCCAAACAACTTTTCACAACTTTTTCCATTTTCAAGCTCTTTCTACTCTCTTTATCTCTCCTCAATCTATTACTCAACCTGTCGACAATCACACCATATTAATAAGAATCAACCATCATTGTAAAAAAAAGAAAAGAACCGACCAACCAGAATATGTCACGTGTTTTTTTAAGAGAAAAAGGGAAGGCTGTCGGACGGTAGTGCAGAAATGAATATTGTCACGTGTTGTTACTTGTCACCATTTTCAATTGACATGTTCTTCATATTTTAAATTTGGTGTTTACTTGTTTATTTAGAATAAATTACTAATTTTGTCAAAAAAATATATTATTACCAATACTTATTTCTCTAAAATAAAAAAAAAGTAAAGTCACTTGGATGAGATAGTTTGAGTCTTATCCAACTTAACTAAGATTCTGAATTCAAATTCATATTACCTTGACTCGAGGAATTATGTTCTCCAATTGCACGCGAGGATACCCCGTTTATATAAATAAAAAAAGTAAAATAACTACCTGCTACTGTTATGCTATATATATTGTGTTTGTGAGTTGTCACTCACAACTCCTTTCTTTTTCCCTTTACCGACTTCTTCTTCAACTCAAACTTGAAAGCATCATCCATGGCTTTCTTCAAATGGGTCATCACCATTTTCATTTGCTTTTTTGCTTCAACACCAATTTTCTCAGTGGAGCACTTAGCAATCCCCAAGTTTCTGGATTTAGCAAAGGAGTCTCGGGTTTTTGATTGGATGGTGAATATTAGAAGAAAGATTCACGAGAATCCAGAACTGGGTTATGAGGAATTTGAGACCAGTGAACTTATAAGAGCAGAATTGGATAAATTGGGTATTTCATATAAACACCCAGTTGCTGTTACTGGTGTTATTGGTTACATAGGAACTGGTCTTCCTCCTTTTGTTGCAATTAGAGCTGATATGGATGCTCTTCTTATGCAGGTTTTTCTTTCTTCTGAAAGTTTTGGCTTTCAATTTTTATTATTATAGATTATAAATGAAAAAAGAAGAAGCTTTTAATTTATTATTTATTTTGTTGATTTTTAGGAATTGGTGGAATGGGAGCATAAGAGTAAAGTACCTGGAAAGATGCATGGATGTGGTCATGATGCTCATGTTGCCATGCTTCTTGGTGCTGCAAAGATCCTTAAGGACCATGAAAAGGAGTTACCAGTATGGTTTTTGATATTAATGCTGTTGTTTTTTATGCTTTGTTGATATGCTGACCTTCAAATAAATTTTGAATGTGAGGAGATTATTTCTTTACTTTGGATTGAGAAATGTAGTCCTTATTTTTTCTGTTATTTTACATTTTAAATACTTGTTTAGAAAAACTGAAAGTAGAAAACTAAGTAAAAACAAGAAGATACCTTCAAACCAAACATGACATTAATTAATTTGCCAAAACTAAAACTATAAACATTAAACATTATGATTCTTATGAAAAATTGTGATGTTTTCACTAACACAACATTTTTCCAATCCAAACAGACCTTTAGATTTGCTGCTCATGTGTTTTTAATTTAATCATGCCATATGTTTGGGAGGGGGTTTTGCGAGGGAAGGGAGGGGAGGGCTTGAAAAAGATTAGTCTATATTTTAATATGTATTTGAGATTTTAAAAAATTAAAAGAACAAGTTGATAGATATCAATATAACATTTCTAATCACATTTGATTCATGTTTAGAGACATTTTATAGCTTCCTCAATTCTAAATTGAAAAATATGCCCTCCCCTCCTAAAACCCCCTCCCAAACATACCTATTTAATGACTTCTGTTTCTGTCATCCTATCATAGGACATGCCACTTAAGTCTTTGAAGCATAAATCAATGCATCCATTATTGCTGTAACTCTAACAAACACATATACTCCGGTACTTTTTATAAGTCAATGGAAGTTAATGTATTTGGACCAAATACATCAACTTCCGTTGACCAATTTTTACTTATAAAAGAGACTGAAGAGTACTCTAGAAAAAGACTGAAAATGAAGCGAAAAATAGGGAAAAAAAACTTAGCCACTGGATCATCTACTATCCAAAGATGACTCCTGCCTACTACATTTTCTTTTGAATTTTCGTGTTCTATTGTTTTTCGTTCTCTTATTGATCCCTGATATCATTCCTTAATTTGTATAGGGAACTGTTGTTCTTGTTTTCCAACCAGCAGAAGAAGGAGGTGGTGGGGGTAAGAAAATTTTAGATGCTGGAGTCTTAGAAAACGTCTCTGCCATATTCGGATTGCATGTCACTCACCGCTTACCTGTAGGTGAAGTGGCCTCTAGATCTGGTCCTATGTTTGCAGGAAGTGGCTTCTTTGAAGCAGTAATAAGTGGCAGGGGAGGCCATGCAGCCATTCCTCAACATTCTATTGACCCCATTTTAGCAGCTTCCAATGTCATTGTTAGTTTACAACACATTGTTTCTCGCGAGATTGATCCTCTCGACTCCCAGGTAAACAACTTGAAATATGAATTCCTTGTTTATAGAGGCAGTCCTTTATGTCTTCCTAACAAAAAGTTATGTATCCTCACAGGTTGTGACTGTAGGAAAATTTCAAGGAGGTGGTGCTTTCAATGTCATTCCAGACTCTGTCACAATTGGTGGCACCTTCCGAGCCTTTTCAAATGGGAGCTTCACGCAGCTCAGACATCGGATTGAGCAGGTCTGTCATGGAGAATAGTTGCATTTCTATGCTTTAAATGGAAATAGTGAGCTCTAAATTTTTTTACTGCATCAAAATTGTGTTTATTCTTATTTGCTGCTATACAAATGGTTACACAACATACCTCTCCCTTGTTCATGTTATGGATTTGGATTGGATCCAATAATGAATACTTCACATTATAGTGTCACATAGGAGAGCTATAAAGTATAAAGTATAAACGCAGACCCTTTCCTTTGCATGACAAATCTGTTAGGCCTTTTTGCAAGGTCCATGTGTTCTTTTCTCTTTTCACTAGACCTAAAACTTGCAGTGGAGGGTTCAAATCCATGGATTACAGAAATTTGTGGAACTAAATTCTCATGTGTGCTTTTTCTTGAAATTAAAACCGCACAAAACGATTGAGTTATTAGTCAATTTGGTCCCTGAAATTTCACAAAAGTTCACTAAATTGAAACACTTTTACAACAGTCAGGGACTGAGTTGATATATTGTAAATGTGAGAGACTAATTGAACTTTTGTAAATTTTCAGGACTAAAATGACTAATAACTCCAAAAAAGATTCATAAATGACCTCTTTTCTTTTGTTTTCAATCTGATATGATTTCCGCGCCTTAACGAATGACTGTACTGCTGCTGTAGTTTTCACTAAGGCTGATTGATATGTGTAGGTTATCACTGGCCAAGCTGCTGTGCATAGGTGCAATGCAACGGTTGACTTCTTTGATGAGAAATCTTTTTTCCCTCCAACTGTAAACAACCCCAACTTGCATGAATACTTTCAAAATGTTGCTGGGAATGTGGTTGGCATCAGTAATGTGAAAGGAATGGAACCATTAATGGGATCTGAGGACTTTTCCTTCTATCAACAGGTTTTACCTGGATACTTCTTTATGCTTGGAATGAAAAATGACTCTATTGAACTTTTTCACTCACCACACTCTCCCTATTTCAAAATCAATGAAGATGTGCTTCCTTATGGAGCTGCACTTCATGCCTCATTAGCTGCTGGCTATCTTCACAAATTACATCAGGATTTACCAGTAGTAGTAGAAGGGAAATATCATGATGAATTATAGAAATAGATTATTCGAAAACCGGGACAAGCATGATGTAATGGGGCATTGACTTGGGCACATTTAGTTGTAAATGAATTGCATTTAAATTCAAATAATTTCATAGTCCTTTGTGTTAATATCTTTAAGACTTTAACTGTACTGATCCTGTGGGGCAAATCTTTAGCTAAAGTTGATCATTTGTTAATGTTATGAGCATTATCAATTTTACAACTATGTTACTACTCAGCTATGTAAAGATGAAATGGAATAACACAGCCTAGAAAAATATTTCCTTGACAAATGTGAGTGCTAAGCGAAGTTATGTTGATATTTCCTTTATTTCCAGTTATGTCAAATTTGCCTGCTACACTCGTATGAAATGTGGTTTAGATTAAAAATGTCCTATACATAAAAAATGTTGCAACTCAAAGGGCGGGATAATTCCAATTCCCGATCTTTGAGTGCTAACTAGCGCTTTTACCTGTGTGATGCACGGGACGAAAATTTCAATCAAAACCTAAAACAATTGCAAAATTATAATTAGTGTGTAACATATCAAGAGTTTTTTTTTGTGGTTGGTATCGCTTTTGTTCAATTTGACAATATTTGAAGATTAGTTTATTCTTCCGTATGTTGTCTAGAAACAAACTCTAGAGCCATTACAAACAAGGTAATCAAAACCGGACCGGAGGATGAACCAGAAGAGGCAGCGGTTCGGGGTTCTTTGGGTTCAACCGGAATTAATTAAATATATTATTTAATATTTTTATTAAATATATAAAGCATAAAAAACAATAAAAAAACCATAATACTCATAATTTCACACCATAAAAATTAAAGTAGGCTTAATTTAAGTTCAACAAAAGTACAAAACAACAACATATCCAAGTCATTACTTAAAACCGCAAATGTCTTGAAGAAAAAAAAAGTAAAAAAAAAACTTGAAAGACGTCGTTTCGTCTTTAAAAAAAAAAGTGGTCTGAACCGCCCCCAACTGTTGAACCGCCGGTTCTTGCCGGTTTTCCCAGTTCTGGGGCGATTTCCAGTTCTTTACCCGGTTCTCCAGCAATCCGGTTATGGGGTTCAAACGGACCGGATAGGGGTCCGGTTGAACCGCCCGGTCCGGCCCGGTTTTGATCACCGTGATTACAAATGTAAGGATGATAAATTACATAGTTGATGCTTATTGTATTAAGTCTTGACTTAATCTATCTTCCCCTCCAAAAATTTTCGAACTTATTTTCTAGCATCTTCTATTTTTGTTCTCTCATCATAGAATTCTTCTCTATGCCTAGATAAAAGTTCAACTTCATTGGCCAAACTCATCAATTTTGATGCATCTTTGTACTATACCCCAAATTTCCTTCCTTGGTAGGAAAACCAACTGTCGACATTATTGTTGGCACTGAAGAACATGGGGACAAATCAAGAAATGTGTAGGCCTAAGGCAAATGGGACACTCCCATCGTTCATCATGGATATAAGAGTTTGATTATAAAAAATTAGTATGCAGATGCCTTGCTATTTTTTAAAGGATATTTTTTCGGATTAGTTAAATAGGAGATATGGAAAAGATTGGGGAGTTGTTCATGAAAGCATATTCAGTTCTTAAACCATATACTTATTTTTTTGGTGGATTATCAACTACAAAATTCTATTTTACATTTTAATTTGTGGTCATTCGATAAACTTATGTTGTCATATTTTGAGTTCCATAAAAAAACACATACATACCCTACGACTATGCAAGTACTTAGTGAAGCCAACCAATATTACAATACTCAAAAGAGACCAGCGGAAGACGGGCACTCTCGTGCCCGTCTTTCACTTTTTATTACTGCGCTACAGTAGATACTTATGTAGTAATGGTGCATTGTGAATTCTGGTCTGGGTTAGCTAAGTCCAAATGTGCTTCGTCCCACAGGCCGAATAATCACACTGCTGCAAGTCTCTATGCACACCCTCTTGATCTAAAGGTCGAGATTGGCTCGGCGAGGTCGAAAGGCGCTTGGAAGCGTGCGTGAGGACATGAGGTGTGATTTGACCTTTCGACCTCACCGTGCAGAGCTCGGCCTTTAGATCAAGAAGGTGTGTACAGCGACTTGCAACAATGTGTTTATTGAGCCTTTGGGGCGAATCCCGTTTCGACTAAGCTAACCCAGTCTAGAACTCACAATAAACCACAACTACATAAGTATCTACTGTAGCGCAGTAATCAAGAGCGAAAGACTGGCACAAGAGTACCCGTCTTCTGCTAGTAGATTATAATCACTTATGTATATTATATTATATTATAATATAATCACAGAAAATTGGTAGTATAGATTATAATCACTTAGTTTTGATTATAAATGAGTGATTATAATCTATACTACCATTTTTTTGTGATTATATTATAATATAATATAGATATAGATTATATTAAAGTGTCTGAGGATGATTTCATCATCAAAATCTTTTATAATGTAAGAGCTGCTAACCGATCCACTTGTTGTTACTATAGCACATATCTTATCTTTCTTTTACATAGATTTACTAAAACCAAATCCCCTTTTTCGTTATGGAATTCTCCAACACCAATGGTCCAATAGTGTCTCTTCTTGCTATGGAATTCTCCAACAACTGTTGCAAAAGCCAGAGGAAGTAATAATTAGGAATCTAACAAAGCAAAGTTGGATAAAATCACTTTGTTCTGGCTTAACGTAGCCATTCATGAAATTTCACGAGGAAAGTTTTTGTTATGTTTAGCATTATCCTATTATATTATATTATAATATAATATGGATAAGAATACTAGTTTTTATAGTTTAGACTTTAGAGATCAAAAATTAGGAAACATGAGGTTTAGATACCAAGGATTTTGTTATCATTTGTTAAGTTAAACAAAAAGAGTGTTAAAAAAAATGGCGTCATCCACATCGAGAGAGAGAGAGAGAGAGTTGAGATGATAGAGTAACGGGTTGGCTTGGCCGTGGAAGCCAAAACCGCGAAATGGCAACCATTTCAAACCTAACGAACAACACTCTTCCATTACTTCACATCCGAAACCTCAAGTTTCTTCCTTCATATCGTCGCATTTCTCTCTCTTCACTCTCATGTTCCCTCCAAAACTCCGAACCCGTATTAGAAGCTAAAGAAGAAGAAGAATCCAAAAACTCAACTTTAAAAAAATCCAATGAAAATTCCTATTTCCCAAAACGTGGTCAAACCCTCGAATTGGTATGCGAATCCCTCGCTTTCAAGGGTAAAGGTCTCTGCAAGGTCACAGAAACTGGTTTCGTCGTTATGTGTGACCGTGCTCTTCCCGGCGAGCGATTCATCGCACGTGTCACTCGTAAAAAGGGGAATTACGCTGAAGCTACAAAGCTTAAAACTTTAACCCCTCCTCGTGATATTGTTGATGCTCCTTGCGTTTATTCTTCTCATTGTGGTGGTTGTAAGACGCAGAATTTGTCTTATGAAGCTCAGCTTAAAGCTAAAGAGGATCAAGTTCGTGACTTGATTATTCACGTTGGAAAGTTTTCTCGCTCAGAACTTGAATTCAATGGTATTATGAAACCCATTGTTCCTTGTGATATTCAGTTTCATTATAGAAATAAGGTTAGTTAGTGTTTTTCTTCTTCTTCTTCTTCTTCTTCTTCTTCTTTTCAAACTATTCATATTATTAGATGCATTTGGTAAATGATTAACCTTACCTGTGTTTTGTTTTTCTTGCTTATATGTAGATGGAATTCTCATTTGGTCCCTATAAATGGTTACCTAAAGAGTTGGTACATGAAAGAAATGTTGATGCTGGGAGTGAAAATTATGCACTGGGATTACATGCTCCTGGTTTCTTTGATAAAATTTTAAATATTGACAACTGCTTACTGCAGATTGATCCTGCTAATAAGGTATTCAGTCTTATTCTTTTATTTAGAATTACAAAATTGCATCAATTCATTATGCGATTCTGTGTATGTGATATATTCTTTTATCCAGTGCAGTAATTTTGTAAGATTCAACTGTTGCCTTTTTCTGTGACAATAATCCAAGCTTATTTTATTAACTATGACAACGGGAAGTTTATTCACCTAGGGAAAGTAAATATCCTTATGTTTTGACTTGAACATCTGAATAGGTTCTCGCAGCTATCCAAGAATGTTGGAGAGATCCACAGCTCGGTTTTACTCCCTACAATGCTCATTCACACAAAGGATTTCTTAAGCATTTGATGCTGAGAACTGGACGGTAAATAAGTTATATTTTGTGTTCCCTGACTTAAAAGTTTTAGGTGCATGTGTATTCTGTAGTTCCCGTATCTATCTTCTTGAATAGTGCTGAAAATATTGATGGGATATGGGAGGATATTTATATAGAAATGCATAAATATAAACAGTAGACATTTCCACAATGTTTCAACTCCAGTTTCAATAAAATCTGTAAAGTATATCATATGAGCAAGAATGCCCAAAGAGGCATCGACTTTTAGGGATGAAAATAGCAATTTGTTTCATTTGGCAGCAAACCAAACAACTTAGTAGCAAAACTTGTTTTGCATATTTTGCATGGATGGGGCGTGTACACAAGTGTGATGTACTCATTGCAGTGTTTGGCCAGATTGCCCGACACATATTTGACTGATAAATTTGAAAACGAAAAAAGTGGGTACATGCTCATGTTAAGAAGTACCTGTAATAGATACATACGACCGGTACTACAACCAATTCGGATTACCCATGCGTTATTCATACTATATGTCTTCAAGATATTAGGGTCACTAATGATTAGAAATTTAGGATGGCTGAATATTCATATATTACTCCTACAGCATGTAGTATGAAGTGTGGGGTAGGCTGAATCTGTGGTCTAGAAGAATGTGCTACCACTGGTTAGGCTTTTTCTTAACATTAACCACTCATTAGGCTGAAGTAACAAATCATTAGTAGTGTGAATAGAAAATGTGCAGTAGTGCACATCCTAAAGTTTTGTTTTTGAAAAGCAGTGCACATCCTAAAGTTTAAGAGTATCTATTGTTGTGTGTGTGTGCATCCCTTACATTAATACTTTATTTTATCTTTGAAGGGTACCTTGTTTTCTATCAATATTGATATTTGATTTTTGTTCCAGAGATGTAGTGACCGGTCTGCCTGAAGTTATGGTCAACTTTGTGACCTCTTCCCACAGGCCCGAGCTGCTGAAGTTCCTAGTTGATAAAGTTTCTGCATTTCCTGAAGTGGTTGGTATTTTAGTTTTTTAATTACCTTTTTCTTATGATCATGTATTCTACTTCAGCTTCTCCACATGTGCTTCTTCGTTAGGTTTCCAAACTCCTAAAATCTGTTATGCTTTAAAATGAGCTTTAGTTCTGTTGAAGATATTAAATTATTCAAGTACTTTCACCAATCAAAATAAGTTTTTACTAGAGTTAAGTTTCTTTGATCAAGTGATCTGTAGTTCGAGCCTTGCTTCATCCTTTCCTTATTGTTAAATTCAATTTCTATACAAGGTAAAATGGGCTTGTTTTTTCTCCTCAATGCTTCAAGCTGAAAGGATCATAAACTGTATGGGTGTCTCTAAATGACATGAAACTATCCAGTGCTTCCACCTAGCATTTTTGTTTTATGGGTGAACTTTAGGACTTTTATGACAAGGTTGATATGCTTTCTTAATTTTTTTATTAATTTTCATTACTTAGTGTAAAATTTTCATTGTTGTACCCCACCCTGTTTCCTTCATTAGTTTGCATTTTATTCAATATTTTGAAGTCAGCTGTCTTATATTTTTCTTAAAATATTGTCACATAATGACCTTATTAACTTGTTTTGTTTCCGAAATGTATATGTATGTTTTTAATACCATTTAAGTTCCTTCTCTGCATGAATGATAGGTAAGCATAATGAATAATGTCAATACTTCTGTTGGGAACACATCCCTTGGGGAGGAAGAATATACTCTGTATGGGAAATCTAGCATTACAGAGACCTTAAGAGGGCTTACATTCCAAATATCAGCAAACTCTTTCTTTCAAACAAATACTAGTCAGGTTCGCAGTATGCCAAGGAAAAGGCTTTCTCTTCATATCCTGTCCCATATTTTTTCTTTTAAAAATTTAATCATGGCCATTAGTCAAGAAAATAAGCAGTTTTTCCCTATCAGGCAGAGGTTTTATATAAGCTTATACAAGACTGTGCTGGTGTTAGAGGAGATGGCTCAGAAATTGTCCTTGACCTGTTTTGTGGAACAGGCACCATAGGTCTTACACTAGCAAGAAGGTAAACTTTTATCTTCATCCGGTTTTAGTATTTTTGGACAAACATTTAAACAATTAAAGTAATGTCTTCTCTTCCAATTTTGAACAGTGTAAGACATGTTTACGGCTATGAAGTAGTTCCTCAGGCCATAACAGATGCCCGTCTTAATGCCAAGATAAATGGCATAGAAAATGCAACATTTGTCCAGGGCGATCTCAATAAAATTGATGAGAATTTTGGGAAGAATTTTCCTAAACCTGACATTATCATCTCAGGTTTGTTGCTCGAAGTTTCCTTACTCCTACTTCTTCTACCATAATATTTTTTCAATTAGTCTGCCTTGTGCTGGATACTATGTATTCTTGGTCGGAATTATATATGGATCTATCTATCCTTCTACTTGCTGGAAGTTCTATTGTTGTTCTGTTTTTTCCTCCAATCACTTGAATGTAGTTTCATTAAAGCGAGTGTATGGTTGTTCTGCATTTGTATTGATGGAATTTTCTTCAGTTGGTTTCTTGTATGGAGAGAGATGTGCTGGTTTATGCTGATAGTTATAAACGTTTGCTTCAAATTGTTCAAGAAAACTTGGTTAGCTCTGTTTTAAGTATAAAAACATGATGACCATTTTTGTTCTTCACACTGACCGAAGATCACAGTTAACATTGATGTCATTTTGTATGACTCCAATGCATCATGCATCTCACCATTGTTAACTTCATGCAGATCCCAACCGCCCAGGAATGCACATGAAGTTGATTAAATTCCTTCTAAATCTTAGGGCGCCTCGTATAGTGTATGTGTCATGCAATCCTGCCACATGTGCACGCGACCTTGACTATCTCTGTCATGGTGTGGTATGTGTCATTTTATTGTATTTTATCTCTTGTTCTTTGGGATTCATTTAATTGAGTTGTCGAGGGTTTTGTGCAGGCAGAACTGAATATAAAAGGATGTTACAAGCTAATAAGCCTACAGCCAGTTGACATGTTCCCTCACACACCTCATATTGAGTGTGTTTGCCTTTTGGAGCTTATCGATCTGTGATCAATTAAACCTTTTCATTTCAAGGTTGGGCACCATTCCTCGCTGCTACATTTAGGACTACTTTGGATCTTGGACATTGAATTTTTGATGAATTTTGAGTGACTTTTGTATGAACATCTAGTTCTTCAATTTATTTATATTAGATTTGGGAAATGACCATTCCATTATCATTGCACTTATACACTATTTTTCTGGTCTAAAGTGGCTGCCACCTGCAATTACAAACTCTCTATGAAAATGAATGCAAAATGCAGAATTCAATTGAAAATGCACACAGGATTTATGTTATTCGGCCGGATTTACTATGACTTGCATCCAAATGTATAAGAAACTTCAACAAAAATTACATGCCCTATTGTCCTGTATTTCTATTTAGCATGCAGCATGATTACAAAGTTCTGAAGACATTGTTGAACTAATAATTCAATTGTTTCTTTACTGTTTACTGTTGTTTGTTTGCGTATTTACCCCCTCCTTCATTTTATTTATGTCTCTGATTATGCCGTTTCAGGAGATAACAAGCTTGGTAAAAGGTAAAGTTCAAGGTTGGTCTTCAAGGTGAAAGATATGAAAATACATACGTTTGTGCTGCAGGGTGTTACCCATGTTTTGCCTTCCCAAAACTATTGCATCAGTGTACAAAATCATTTTGAATGGTAGAAGCATTGACAAGCATGCATGGATGACCGTTGAGTGTTGATCCCACTTAGCGAAAATCATTGTTGCAAACTAGCGAAAATTTCTCAGATATATTATATTTATGCAGAGCCCCCAAAAAGTTGTATTAATTCTTAACCTGCAAATGTGGATTACCGTTGAGTGTTGATCCCACTTAGCGTAATAAGTTTATCATGAAATAGATTATATGCTACACGTCAGTTTTTTGCATACTTTGAAAGAAGGTTGAGGTGCAAATCCATGAAATATTCAATGTTCAGGCAAATGAGTAATTAATTAGATCCTGTTCTTTATCTCTGTCTTTATAATGTTTCCAAGACTAAGAGCTGTTGTAATGCTTCCTAGAAATAAACATCATTTTGCTAGAAATAGTGAAATACATCTCACTTTTTCCTAGCATTTTTATATTTAAGTCTCAATCTGTTTATTAACCCAGCTAGATATCAACGGCTTCAATTTATATTGACAACTAAATTCTGGGCCCCATTGATCATATGTCCTTTTCCGTTTTGGTGTGTGTGTGTGTGTATATATATATATATATATATATATATATATATATATATATATATATATATATATATATATATATAAACCTGTTGTGATATATATAAATGCTTGTAATTCCTAAGTCTCAAAAGAAGAAGCTTTGCTTTGCTTGTTGATAAGTCAACTCTTATGCATCCTAATTTTATTCATGATTTGAATATATTTGCTAAGTTTTGGGGAGGCGAGCAAGAGGATAACATAGAGAATGACTCTCTCTCGGCAGAGCAGTTGAATGATGAAGTTGTCAATGATGTTTTTAGTTTCATGACGGTTATGTCGAAATCTCATAGGTATAACATGAGAAAGAATAGAATAGTGACATAAAATCAATTTTGTTTGGGTTTTGGTTTATGTCCTCCCATGCTAATGATTTTTGTTTTTTCTTTTTCATTTTCCTTTTTTGTGCTTGCTTGGGTTTTGGTTTATGTCCCTCCCACGCTTTTGTTTGTTTGTTTTTTTTAATAAATTTATGGTGACATAAAATCACCTAATCTGTCAAAGAAATGCTTGTAACTCAAAGTGTAAAGTGAGAGATAGAAATAGAAGTATACGGTGTCACATACGGTGTAGATATAGATGTTCAATTAACGTAGCTCAAATGATAATGTATGGGGGTGGTTCTCAAAAAAAATCAATTGTCTTTGAAATGTACAAACATTTAATTAGTGTTGTTGGTACATTTCCAAACATAAAGAGTAATGTTGAAATATTTTCAAACATAGACAAAATATTTTCACTCTTTACTTAGAAATAGTTTGGAAACCAATGCTGGTAATATCCTCCTCTTAGCAATTATATAGTTATACTATTAAACTTTTTAAGCAATCAAAGAAACTTAAAATGATTCTTACCCTAAATCACCAAAAAAAAACCTAGTTCATGTTTTACACACATCACTAGTCTTACAAGAAAGCCTAAACCAAAGAACCAAACACTACACTAGTGCTGCGAGAGAACCAATACCCAATGAGCACACACAATCCAACACCAATATACCAAATCCTAGCAGGGAAATCCTATGGACCTCAAAACTATAGTGACTTCAAGGTCGAAGGATAAACGAAGTCTCTCACCAGACTTCATATTGACTATAAGATATAATATAAAATATTATGAATGATTGATAATCATCCTAGTTGATACAATCTCAACTATTCACAATATTTTATATTATTTAGTATGGTCGATTTGACTAGTACACTAATAAGGGAGTTGATTCCTCACTTTTTTTTTTGTACAAGTTGATTCCTCACTTTAAAAGCAATCAAATTGCCAAAATGATACTAGTATTGGTCAATACTTTGTACAACCCCCTAGGTGCTCAGTAGAAACCTCTTCACTCTCAAAATCCCCAAAATACCCCCTTTTCTAATATAATTGATTTTTACTGGTTCGGACCACGCTAGTCTGAACCTCTTCTAACATAACTGAAAGGAAAAAAGGGATGTTTCTGTGCGTTGTTTACTGGTTCAGACCACATTAATCCGAATTGGTTCGGAGCAGCATGCTCCAAACCTCTTCTAATATAACTGAAAGAAAAAAATGGGGTGTCTGTGCGTTGTTTACTGGTTCGGACCACGCTAGTCCGAAGTGGTTCGGACCTAGTATTTCTTACTAGAATATAATTTTTTTAGTGGGCCTCCCTCTATAGCCGTAAGCCCACTAAAATGACCGTCAATCCAAATCCAAATCCAATGGCGGTTTATATGCAAGGGATAGATATAGGGTTTTGTTTGTTTCGATTCTAAATTTCCGTCCATTCCATTTTCATTTTCTTTACTGAAAATCGCAAAAATCGATCGGAAGGGTAGCTAGTTAGGGTTTCTGAAGCAGAAAATCAGAAACAGAAACATGTCGTCGTCGACAGACCCAGAGATTGCGAAGACGCAAGAAGAGCGTAAGAAGATGGAACAACAACTTGCCTCACTCACTTCCGTCACCTTCGATACCGATCTCTATGGCGGAAGCGACAGAGATTCCTATCTCACTTCCATCCCCGCCAACGAAGACGAAGAAAATCTCGATGCCATGGATAACGAAGTTGCTCGCAAACTCGCTTCTTACACTGCCCCCAAATCGCTTCTCAAAGAGATGCCTTCTTCCGAAAACAACGCCGACCTCGGCTTCCGGCAGCCTCAGAAAATCATCGATCGTGAAGACGATTACCGAAGGCGTAGGTTGAATCAGATCCTATCTCCAGATAGACATGATCCTTTTGCCTCTGGGGATAAGACTCCTGATCCTAATCTCAGGACGTATGGTGATTCGATGAGGGAAGCGGCGCTTAAGAGGGAGAAAGAGGAAACTTTGAGAGCTATTGCTAATAAGAAGAAAGAGGAAGAAGAGGCTGCTAAGTCTGCTCCGGTGAAGGCACAGCAACAACAACAACAGCAACAGCAGCAGAAGAGGAGGAATAGGTGGGACCAGTCTCAAGACGATGGTGGTGCTAAGAAGGCTAAAACTTCTGATTGGGATATGCCGGATACAACTCCGGGACGGTGGGATGCGATGGCGACGCCAACTCCGGGGAGGAGAAATAGGTGGGATGAGACTGCTTCGGAGACTCCAACGCCGGGTAGATTAGATTCTGATGCTACACCGGGTGGTGCAACTCCTGGTGTTACTAATTGGGAATCTACTCCGAAACACTCTGGAATGGCTACTCCAACTCCTAAGAGACAGAGATCAAGATGGGATGAAACACCTGCTACTATGGGAAGTGCAACTCCATTACCTGGTGCTACTCCTGCTGCTGCTTATACTCCTGGTGTTACTCCTGTTGGTGGAATTGAATTGGCTACTCCTACTCCTGGTGCTTTACAAGGTTCATTTACTCCTGAGCAGTATAATTTGTTGAGGTGGGAGAGGGATATTGAAGAGAGGAATCGTCCTTTGACTGATGAAGAGCTTGATGCTATGTTTCCACAAGATGGGTATAAGGTTTTGGATCCTCCTTCTTCTTATGTTCCTATTAGGACTCCTGCTAGGAAGCTTCTTGCTACTCCTACTCCGTTGGGGACCCCTCTTTATCAGATTCCTGAGGAGAATCGTGGTCAGCAGTTTGATGTTCCTAAGGAAGCTCCTGGTGGTTTGCCTTTCATGAAACCTGAGGATTATCAGTATTTTGGGGCTTTGTTGAATGAAGAAAATGAAGAGGAATTGTCACCTGATGAGCAAAAAGAGAGGAAGATTATGAAGCTTTTGCTTAAAGTTAAGAATGGTACTCCCCCACAGAGGAAAACAGCTTTGAGGCAGTTGACTGATAAAGCTCGTGAGTTTGGTGCTGGTCCTTTGTTTAACAGAATTCTGCCATTGCTCATGCAGCCTACTTTGGAGGACCAGGAGAGACATCTTTTGGTCAAGGTAATTGATAGAGTTCTTTATAAATTGGATGAATTGGTTCGCCCTTATGTGCATAAGATTCTTGTTGTGATTGAACCCCTTTTGATTGATGAAGACTACTATGCACGTGTGGAGGGGAGAGAGATCATTTCTAATCTTAGTAAAGCTGCTGGGCTTGCCACAATGATTGCTGCAATGAGGCCTGACATTGATAATATTGATGAATATGTTAGGAATACTACTGCTAGAGCTTTCAGTGTTGTTGCATCTGCTCTTGGTATTCCTGCATTGTTACCTTTCTTGAAGGCTGTTTGTCAAAGTAAGAAATCATGGCAAGCTCGACACACTGGGATTAAGATCGTGCAGCAGATTGCCATTTTAATCGGTTGCGCTGTGTTGCCCCATCTAAGATCTCTTGTGGAAATTATAGAGCATGGTCTGAATGATGAGAATCAGAAGGTGAGAACTATCACTGCATTGTCTCTTGCTGCTCTTGCCGAGGCTGCTGCACCTTATGGCATTGAAAGTTTTGACTCGGTGCTGAAGCCGCTGTGGAAGGGTATTAGGCAACACCGTGGGAAGGTTTTGGCTGCATTTTTGAAGGCAATTGGGTTTATCATTCCATTGATGGAAGCCCTATATGCCAGCTATTATACTAAGGAAGTCATGCTTATTTTGATTCGGGAGTTCCAGTCACCTGATGAAGAAATGAAGAAAATTGTCCTGAAAGTGGTGAAGCAGTGTGTGAGCACAGAAGGTGTGGAAGCTGAATATATCAGAACTGATATCCTTCCTGAGTTTTTCAGAAACTTCTGGGTTAGGAGGATGGCTTTGGATAGAAGAAACTATAAGCAACTTGTGGAGACGACAGTTGAAATAGCAAACAAAGTCGGTGTAGCTGATATTGTTGGGAGAATCGTCGAGGATCTTAAAGATGAGAGTGAACCTTATAGGAGGATGGTTATGGAGACTATTGAAAAGGTGGTCACTAACTTGGGAGCATCTGATATAGATGCACGATTGGAAGAGCTTCTGATTGATGGTATTCTCTATGCCTTCCAAGAGCAGACCAGTGATGATGCTAATGTGATGCTTAATGGGTTTGGTGCAGTTGTTAATTCACTTGGGCAGAGAGTAAAACCTTATCTTCCTCAGATTTGTGGTACCATCAAGTGGAGGTTAAACAACAAGAGTGCAAAGGTGAGACAGCAAGCAGCAGATCTCATTTCTAGGATTGCTGTTGTCATGAAGCAGTGCCATGAGGAACAATTGATGGGTCATCTTGGTGTTGTCTTGTATGAGTATTTGGGAGAAGAGTATCCTGAAGTTTTAGGTTCAATTCTGGGAGCCCTGAAGTCGATTGTCAATGTTATTGGTATGACAAAGATGACTCCACCCATTAAGGATTTGCTTCCCAGGTTGACTCCAATTTTGAAGAATAGGCATGAAAAAGTCCAAGAGAACTGTATTGACCTTGTTGGTAGGATTGCTGATCGTGGGGCTGAGTTTGTACCTGCAAGAGAATGGATGAGGATCTGTTTTGAGCTTCTTGAGATGCTTAAGGCACACAAGAAGGGAATCCGTAGAGCTACTGTGAACACTTTTGGATATATTGCAAAAGCCATTGGACCTCAGGATGTCCTTGCGACTTTATTAAATAATCTCAAGGTGCAGGAGAGGCAGAATCGTGTGTGCACTACTGTAGCCATTGCAATAGTTGCAGAAACATGTTCACCCTTCACAGTTTTGCCAGCATTGATGAATGAGTATCGTGTGCCAGAACTTAATGTGCAAAATGGTGTGCTGAAGTCCCTCTCTTTCCTCTTTGAGTATATTGGTGAAATGGGAAAGGACTACATCTACGCTGTGACTCCTTTGCTTGAGGATGCTCTTATGGACAGGGATTTGGTTCATAGGCAGACAGCTGCTTCTGCAGTGAAGCACATGGCACTGGGAGTTGCTGGTTTGGGTTGCGAGGATGCGCTCGTCCATTTACTGAACTTTGTCTGGCCAAACATATTTGAAACTTCTCCCCATGTGATAAATGCTGTGATGGAAGCCATTGAGGGGATGAGGGTAGCCTTGGGTGCTGCTGTTGTTCTTAATTATTGCCTCCAAGGGCTGTTCCATCCTGCCCGGAAGGTTAGGGAGGTGTACTGGAAGATCTATAACTCGCTGTATATTGGAGCTCAGGATGCTCTTGTAGCAGCATACCCTACCCTAGAGGATGAGCAGAGCAATGTATACAGTAGGCCGGAGCTGAATATGTTTGTTTAGATGTCTCTTTATTACAATCCTCAATAGATTGGTGAGCTCTCTCTGGATTTTTATGATTTTTGACTGTTTTATTGTTGCGCCTTTCACTTTTCTATGACAATAAGTTCTAGGGTGTCATGCGTTGTTTTGTTTATTTGGAAATTGAATTACTGGAATATGTGTGGGAAATAGACTTGAATCTGTATTGGAATGTTATATGAATGAATGTTATATTAATGCCGCACTTGATGGAGCTTGATGTTGTTTGTTTTGAGTGGTTGTGGCAGGGTTTGATGGAGCATTTGCTTCATTTTTGGTTTACGGTAAATGTCGTCCTTGCTTGTATTGTCCCTTGGATGTGGCGAAAGATCTCTGTTATTGATCAAGCTATTCTGATGCTCTTATTTTACAGGAACTATACTCCCGATGCAACTGCTGGAACTCTGTATTGTTATAGGGCTTTAAAAAAAATTTTTATTGCCTCTTAAGTTGGAATTATCAATGCAAAATTGATGATGGTAAACTGAAACCAAAACTGAAGAGCCTAATTTTTTTTTTCCTGAATAGCTAATTTGATTGACATGTGCAATGTATGCATTACTCCCATTAAGCAAAGTGTTGGCATTTCAAAAGGTGGCTTCTAAGGTGAGGGTTGAAAGGGTTGAATTAACTGGTGAAAAACATGCATGATGGAGTATGTTTTATCCTTTCTCCAGCCATTTAGTTTCTAATTGCACTATGCCTGTGTGCTGTTATACAATATGATGGAGTATGTTTTATCCTTATCTCCAGCCATTTAGTTTCTAATTGCACTATGCGTGTGTGCTGTTAATACAATATACACTTCTTATGTACCTGTACATGTCTCATCCTTAAAAACTGGAAAATGTTTTAATGATCCCATCAGACTTTTGAGTGTGCAAACTGTTTTTGACCCAGAAATGATATTTGTTACCAAAATCAAATTGTTCTTTAGTCTTTCTGCACGTGTACTGTCTCTTAAATTTATTGACCAGTTTCACTCTAGTTAGTAGATTTGTATTTCCTTTCGGTCTTTCATGATTATTATGTTAGTAATGCAAAACTACTTTTGAATGAAGTTTGAATAAAATAAAAGCATATCAGATGATTGCACCAGTGTTTTAATTTGTTTCCTTTCTCTTGTGACAGAGATGCAGCTGAATATGAATGAGGTTTAAGGTATAAAGAAGGACGCTGCTTAGTGAGAAGGGGATGATCATAGGACACCGTTGTGTATTATTTCTGGAATTTTTTCCTTGTAAATTTTGGAGTTCTGGCCAAAAGATGTGATCATTAAATTGGAGGAAGAATATTGTTTTCTTGTTTTACTCAGTAAGAGCACATATCAGTGGTGTCCTTCTGATGTTTGTTCCTTCATGATATCTACTAGCATGTTTTCTGTTTTCTGTGTGCACAAAGGTTTTGTAAGTGGGGATAGCCATATAGTGTCCTTCCAAAAGCTGTACAGCCAAAATAGTGTATTTGTTTGTTTAAGAAATTTAGATTGAAAAGCTACGCATTTGTGGGAACAGCAGCTTATGTCCCTCCAGGGGTATTGGCCTCCAGCAAGTTTTGGGGAAGGGGTACATAGAGCTAGCGTGAAAGAATAATCGGTAAGCTGCTTCATTCACAATCACAACCTTAAGCAACCTTTGGAATTGATTCATGATCGGAATGGGCTAATAAGTCATGAATCAATTATAGACATTAAAATTAAGGATGTTTTGGGATAAAATTGGGATTTGAGGATAATACTATCGTTTTTATTATAATTGGCATTTCTTTAAATAAAAATAGGCTTTTTATTTATTAAATATTGTTTTTAGAAAAAGTAGAGCAAACGAGAATCGTGATTCCTATTCACAACATAGGCCAATTTTTATTCAAGAAATACAAAATGTGTCATGACTACTTAGCATCAACGATGACAATACAAGTTTGTAAATCGATGTCGTTAAATTGGATATTTTCTGTTGTTACTTAGTTCCAACTTTGAGATTTCTATTTTGAGTATGTGAGTTTACGGTGGTGTTTGCCATATCATTTGTAGACCTGAAATATGTGTGTTTGATACAAGTTATTTTCTTTCAACGATAGTGATCATGCCCATTGATTGATTTTATAATTATTTTACAAAATTGATTTTATAAAATTGATTTTGCTAAAAAGTAAATTGAACATAACGTGATTTATGTTTGGGGGGAACGTATTCGGTGAGAACTAGTTCTTACCGTAATAAATGAGAACTAATCATTATAACCGTTAGATTAAAATCAACGATTGTGATTACCTCCTTAATTATAGGATGTTGTGTGATTGTTTCGTTTTTAGCTATAAATCACATGGGAACCTATAATTAAGGAGGTAATTTCAATCGTTAGTTTTAATCTAACGGTTATAATGATTAGTTCTTATTTATCATGGTAAGAATTAGTTCTCACTTGATACGCTCTCATGTTTGAAAATATAACATATTTAAAAAAAGTGATTTTATCAATTATGTTCTGTGGATAGTTTTGATCAAAATTGTGTGAATATAAAATTATAATTATTATTCATGACTAATTTTGAAAATGTAACAAAAACGAATATTGTAAAGGTGTTTATGAACGATGAAAATATGCAATGGTAGAATCATTTCTAGCCCACTTTAGAAGCTACAATTTCTAGCTTCAAGTAGAATCAATTATGTTAGACTAATAAAATTGAATTCGGAAGAAAGAGCTGAACACCAGCTTAGCATACTAAAATTACGTTTAGCTTTTCAAACTCACTTCTATCATCTTTAGAAGTGAAACCAAACATATATAAACTTATTATATATTGTTGATTAGCTTATTTTAGAGCTTATGAAAAAAAACTTATGGAGATAAATAAGTTTCTATGTTGATTCACAAGTTCTCACAAACAAATGTTATATCTCCATAAGTTGTTTGTTCATAAACTACCTTAACAAGCTTTTGAATAATATATAAAAGTTTATTTATTTGTATAAGTTTTTTTTATAAGCTCAAAATAAACTCTATTCAAACTGACCCATAAGCTTATTTCTTACTCTTTTCCTCCTATTTGCATTTGTGTTAAATAGCACCACTCTATTCCCAAAAAGAAAGGCCTTCATATTTTAAGCGGAAGATAATAAAGCCAATATGCTTGACCGAAACATGATATTAATGGATGAGATTGAGATAGATAAGAAGCATAAATCATTTAAATAATTGCGAGATTCCGGTTAAAAGGGGTTGCTCATATTGAATTCAACTTACCACTTCCCCAAGAAATTTCCAAATTGAATGTCAAAATGAAACCATGTGGATTTTGCTAAATGTGTATTACCTATTACTACCATTTTTCTTCCAAACCATTTTCATGCGACTCATTGGGGTAAACGATATTTTATTATTGGCTTAAATATGTTTTAGGCCTCTGCCAATATGGAGTGTTTTGGTTTAAGCCACTGCAATTTTTTTTATTTATAAGCCCTTGCAAAATGACACATTTTGTTTTAAGCCATTCTGTTAGCAAACTGTTAGTGAGATGTTAAAAATATCTTCTACGTGTGTTTTTTTATTATTTTAAGCCCCTGCAAAAATATATTTTATTTATTAGACCCTTGCAAAATATATTTTTTGGTTTAAGCCCCTGCAAATATACACGTGGAAGAGATTTTTAACGTCTCACTAACAGTTTGCTAACAGAAGGGCTTAAAACAAAACGTGTCATTTTGCAAGAGCTTATAGATAAAAAATTTTTTTGCAGGGGCTTAAACCAAAACACCTCATATTTGCAGGGGCCTAAAACATATTTAAGCTTTTATTATTTCATATTTACATGTACAACAATTATTTGTAAGCACCAAAGGAATTTCTTAGAATTTGGATTAAGCCTAACTTTAGAAAATTGCCACGTAAAGTAAGATATATCTCATACTTATAAATATTTTTTAGAAAAAAATTACATTCGATGTGAGACCCTCAGCACACTTTCCTCACAAATCTAAGTGACCCGATATCAGGTTCCTAACAAATCTTAGATAGTTCTAGCGATCACAAAACCGGCTAGGCCTCCTGAACTGACCTGCTAGTCGGCCAAAAAATGGCGGGTTGGTTGCTGATTTCACCTCGCCTAACCTACTACGGGTGGGCCAGCCTACCAAGTTTATTTATTTATTGTTTATAATGATTCCTCTTGTTTTTAACTATTTCTAAATATTTTTGGTAAAAAAAAACTATTTCGAAATATTTTTTATGTTTTTTTGGTGGGTTGTAGCAGACCAATCCGTGAATTTTAACTTGTTTTTGGGGGCGCTCAAACCCGTCAACCACCTTATTTTAAGCTCAAAAAGTATACATAAAATATATTATTTATTTATTTATTTTAGTGGCGGGTCAGCCCACTAAGGGGTAGGGAGAGCTCAACTTCTCAACTCACTATCCTTTGGCTGGCCCACTCTGCTAAAGTTTTGGTTGCGACAGGCAGGCTAGCCCGTTTTAACATCCTTAAACCATCTTAAAATTAAGCCATGATATCTAATATTTCTCTTTTATATATCCTATTCATTCTCACTAAGCTGTTAAATGTGATGATGGGGCGCATGTGAGCAGCAACTACCTATATTACGCCTGATCAAAACTCTGACTCCGTGAGACAAAAAATTTCAGCCAACTTGCTTTCTTCTTTGTTTTGTTTTGGCCAACTTGCCATTCCTACCCTTCCAACACGTTTGATGTTGAAAACCTCTCCACTATGTTGTTGCTAATAAATGCACACAAGAAATAATCCTATGAAAGCATATAAATTTATAACATGAAACATGAAACAATAATTAATAGGCAAACTTTGAACTTGATATGAAAAATAATTAAGCTAGTATGAGAGGATGAAAACGAAATACGGTTCCCTATTCTTAATACATCTGATTAGACATTTATATCAAAAGCAGAGCATAGATGCAGAGGAGTTCCATATAATGAACGAGTAAAAAAATTAAAAATAATAAATATGAGTCCTTCAGTCCATTAACCTTTAAATTGAGAGATTAAGGTGCATAAAGTTGAGTCATACTTCAATGTTTCATATATTAATCAATAGATTCCTTAGAGAATTTACCACTCAAACTTAAACAAGTAATTTAGTAGAAAGTGAAAACCATCACAAGGCTATGATTAAAACTATGATTAACAAAAATCTTTGAAAAGAAAGTGGTGCTGTTGAAAGATGCTCTAACTTTCATTGCAATTTTTACAGCAACTTTACAGTGGCATGGAATGAATATACATAAGCAACCAAAAAGAGGTCAGAGCTTTTCCCACACTTAAAAAGAATACAATAAATAAATTAAAATATTCAATAACTTCAGTTGAGATTCAAACTGCTTCTCATGCTGACCAAAAAGCCTTATCTTTTCCAAAAACCATTGTAATGCTCAAAACTGTTGAAGCATATTATAATAACCTCTCCCTCTCATTCCTTTTTTCCTCTCATAATAAATTATCAAATGCCTATTTTTTATTATACAACTTCCTCACATAATTGTTCAAGTACCAATATTTGTTTTATTGCAAAAGCTTGTATATCTTTTGTTCTTCTTATCTATCTATATAAGCTTCTCTTCAACAAACACACATAACAAAAGTATCTGTCTTCCATAGCATACTAAGGTACAACCTTTATTCTCTCACTTTCCATTCTCTTATTATCATTTTGTTCAATGTTTTTGGTCAAAGTTACAAAAACAGTACATAAAATTCAGTTTCCTAATTTAACATAAGCTTTGGTTGTTTTCTTTCTATTTATCTCAATTTTCATCTTACTGATTCTGTTAACAGTTATCAAGGTTTCTCTTGATTAGTTTCTTGGTTTATAGTTGTTCTCTTCAGTCTTCACCTATACATAAGCACAACTTATTTTGGATATATATATATATATATATATATATATATATATATATATTATATTTGTTTTTTTAAAGTTTCTGATATATTGTCTTCAACATAATAGGTAAGAAGGATCACTTTTTCATTCAACTTTCAATTAGATCTCTCTTAGCTTCACTTCATTATGGATAGTTTGAGTTGGGATGAGTCACAACTTATTGCCTTGTGGAGCACTCAACCACAAGACCATGAAAGAGACAACTACATGCTGAACCAAAGTTCAAGTGCTCATAATCATCAAATGCAAGAGATCCAGAAAGTGCATCAACAAGCATGCAACCTATATCCCACTTCTGAGATAATGAGTACGATATCAAACACAAATATATCACAGAGAACAGAAGCAGTGCCTGTGATGACATCAGGAGCTGGAACCATTTGGGATGAATCACTTGATTGTTTGCTTTCAGCTACTAATAGCAACACTGACACATCTATTGAAGATGATGGAATTTCCATGATTTTTTTTGACTGCAGAAACTTGTTGAACTTCAGTTATGGAAGTGCAGTTTCCTCTGGTGAATCTGATCAAAGTAATGCTTCCAATGTTAGAAACAAAGACATGCATAACTCAGCATCTCAAAGTTCCTCAGATCAATATCTCAGTCAAGGAAAAATGATCGATTCTAAGGTTCATTCTTGCTCAAAAAAAGATTCTAAGGTTCATTGCAGAAAGAGGAAAAATGATCAATATGATGACTTGATCAAAGTTGCTACTAGTGATTCCTACTTCAGTATTACTCAGAATTCTTCTGCTCCTACTGAAGGTGGTTTCAAGCTTATCTCAGAAACTTCACCAAAGTTTAAGAAACCCAGATTGGATAAATGTCCTGGTTCTGGTTCATCAAATATCAATTTCCAGCAACCTAATATTTCTAGTATTGAAGAGGCTGATCCAGAGGCTATAGCACAAATGAAGGAAATGGTATATAGGGCTGCAGTATTTAGGCCAGTGAATATGATGGGCTTAGAAGTGGTGGAAAAGCCTAAAAGGAAGAATGTGAGGATATCAAGTGATCCACAAACTGTGGCTGCAAGGCAAAGAAGGGAAAGAATAAGTGAGAGGATTAGGGTTTTGCAGAAGATTGTGCCTGGTGGAACTAAGATGGACACTGCATCTATGCTTGATGAAGCTGCTAATTACCTCAAGTTTCTCAGATCACAAGTTAAAGCACTAGAAAATCTAGGGAGTAAGCCTGACACAATGAATTGTGCTCCTTCAACCATAGCTTTCTCTCTCAACCCTTCTTTTCCCATGCAAACCCATCTTCCCATCCCAAACCCTAATGGCCACATTCACTATTCCCAAAGTTGAAATTATTGTTATCAATATCATGGAAGGAATGATGTAAAAAGAGGTCAAAGAACCCTTAACATCTATCTAATTATTTCATCCAATGACAATGACAATGATTAACATCAGCCTTTCAAATTTTAGTTGTGTCGTGATCCTTGATATTATGTAGAATCACAGTCGAATTTTGTTAACTAGTTATTTCATATCTGATAATAATGATTAACGTTAAAACTTTAAATTCTGGTTGTGTTGCGATCTCCAGTGCTATGTAGAATCACAATCAAATGTAGTTAATGTGATCTTAATTGTGGTCGTGAAAACATAAAAAATCATGATGTTGTGGCGCATATGCGGTTCCCAACTTTTAAAAAATAGTTATTAACATATCCTTATGCTCTAGCCAAAGTTTTAAGTTTGTTCACTGTGGAAAATATAACTTTCTTCTTTGTTTGAAACTTTCATTAATGATAGTGTTTTCTTTTGTTTGTTTGGAAATTGTTGACTACCTACAAAGTGTACCAATGTTTTCAACGAAAGATTTATCTCTCTGTTCCTGCTTCAGATCAAATTTTGTATTGTATAATACCGAATTTGTCCACTACGAAAACCTGAAAGCATCGGGTCGACTCCCATGTCCCAAAGTAGATTAAGTCACTGGGCCAACGCTATTAGTTAATGACAGTGTTTTCTTCTAGTTTATATGCTTACCATGCATGCATTGTTTCATTATTTGAAACTCTCATTAATGATAGTGTTCTTTAGTTTCTATGTTTATTGATATGCATGCATGAGATCATAGAGGGTGCTTTTGCCTACACTAATGCTTTTGATACTTCCATTGCAATTGTATTTTCTTTTTATGAACTAGGATGGGTTATACGGTGAAAGTAGTTAAAGTAACAATGGGAAGTGGGAAGTGAATTACACAACCTTTTAGCTCACAGAAAGGTGTAGTAATTATAACAACCATGATTAAAATCAAGGGCTAGAAAGCGACTGTGACTTTAAGCTTGTTTTAAAATAGCTTAATGCAATCCATGTACTTAAGTGTATTATTTTTTTAGAGATCGAGATGATTTTTTAACCCAATGCAAGAGACATTCTCTTAAGAGTATAGTGAGGTGAGTCAGTGGTCCTGTCTCCTTGATTCAACCCAAAGCGTGCTCTTGAAAATCTCTCTAAAACTCAATATTGCTCAGCACGTGTATGTCTATATATTCTTCCTTTTTGGCATCATAAACACACATATTAGTGTAACTAATGATATTGTTAATGATGATGAGTATGATAACGACGGCTACAACTAAATGTGATGTGAGGTTTAGTGCTATGGTCATACAACGTGCATTATTTTAATATATGGTTGGCTAGCTCGAATATCCTTACTATAGCACATGCTTCTGTGCTACTGTATCTGCATGTGGAATTTCCAGTACAAAATGAAACCCTTTCGGTCTTTCCTCTGTCATACTTGACAATTATTCCTTCTTTTTGTTCACCATTGATATAAAAAACCCTATCTATACACTATAGTGCGACCTCATATATTATATATCTCTTATTTTTTGTCTCAAAGTCCAAGTCGATCTATCAACTAATTAAGTGCTACACTTTATTTTATGATTGCAATATGTGAATCTTTAATTATTTTTACAGGCGTTTCTTTCCTATAGGGAAAGTTGAAATTACCAAATTGAGAATTTGATTTAAGACTTCAAATATCAGAAATAGAAGAATTGATGACATTTTTAAATAGGGAAATGATGTTTATCGCGAGAATAGTTTGTGAAACCACCCACGAATGACGTGTGTGTTGGAGAGTAAACTTGATTTGACCCATTGGACTAATCAAGTGTTAGGCCCATTTGGCTTTAGTGTTTTAGTTTATAGAAAATTCTAGAGAGTAGTAGAGAAATGTAAAAATGAAATACGTAATATTAAATAAGTAGTTGAGAGAAGTGTGTAGAATTCTCTCACTTGAAGTGTGTAGAATATTCTCTAGATTGATGTAGAACTCTCCCTTGGAGCCTATAAATAGGGGAGAGCTAGTCATTTGTAAACCAAGCAAAAAACAAGTAAGCAAGTTAGCAAATAAACATCAAGTTCTAAAGAGCAAAGTATCCTCTCATTTTAAGAAACCATAGTCTCCTCTTCCCTTCCTCCCAAAGTCTTCCTAAAACCATTCTACTTTCCAACAAAGTGGCATCAGAGCTAAGGTTCTGATTAGAAATCCTTCCAAAGTCATGGCGAGCAATGGTGTGTCATCATTCCAAGTTCCACTTCTAAAAGGGAGCACCTATGACAATTGGTGCATCAAAATGAAGGCTCTTCTTGGAGCACATGATGTTTGGGAGATTGTTGAAAAAGGTTATAAGGAATCACAAAATGAGGATTCCTTAACTCAAGCACAAAGGGATATTTTGAAGGATTCAAGAAAGAGAGACAAGAAAGCTCTCTTCCTCATCTACCAAGCATTGGATGAAAATGAGTTTGAGAAAATTTCAAATGCGACATCCGCTAAGGAGGCATGGGAGAAGCTGCAAACGTCTTGCAAAGGAGAAGACAAGGTAAAGAAGGTGCGTCTCCAAACTCTAAGAGGTGAGTTCGAATCCTTACATATGACTGAGTCGGAGTCTATTTCTGAATATTTTTCAAGAGTAATCGCCGTGTCAAATCAATTAAAAAGAAATGGTGAGAAGTTAGAAGACGTAAGGATTATGGAAAAGATATTACGCTCTTTGGATACCAAATTCGAGCATATCGTCACAACCATCGAGGAAACCAAAGACTTGGAGACCATGACGATTGAACAACTCCAAGGATCATTGCAAGCTTATGAGGAGAAACATAAGAAAAAGAAGGAGATCACCGAGCAACTCTTCAAGATGCAACTAAAGGAGAAGGAAGGAAGTCAAGGAAATGAGAGAGGCCTACAAGATCGAGGTCGAGGTAGAGGAAGAGGTCGAGGTTTTGGCCGACGACAGTTTGGACGCCAAACTAATGGACGAGGTGCGAATTTCACAAACAACAATTACAAGAAGGGAGAAAGCTCAACAAGAGGGTGTGGACGAGGATCTCAAAACACAAGGTTTGATAAATCTCAAACTCGATGCTATAATTGTCAGAAGTTTGGGCATTATGCCTCAGAATGTAGATTTTCAAAGAATAGAGTAGAAGAGGAGACAAACTATGTGGAAGAGAAAGACCAGACGATTGGAACAGTGCTTCTAGCACGTAGAAGTAACGAAGGAATCCAGGAAAACATGTGGTACCTTGACACTGGTGCAAGCAACCATATGTGCGGAAAAAGAAGCATGTTCGTGGACCTTGATGAATCAGTGAGCGGCAATGTCTCATTTGGTGATGATTCTAAAGTTCAGGTGAAAGGCAAAGGTAAGATCTTAATCCGCCTAAAGGATGGAAGACATGATTTTATTTCAAATGTCTACTACGTCCCAAATATGAAAAACAATATTTTGAGTCTGGGACAACTCTTAGAAAAGGGCTATGACATTCACTTGAAAGATTCCAGTCTTTCCATCAGAGATCAGAGAAACAATCTCATCACCAGGGTACCAATGTCAAAAAATAGGATGTTCTTATTGGATATCCATAATGACGTGGCAAAGTGTCTCAAAGCTTGCTATAATGATGATGCATGGCTTTGGCATCTTAGATTTGGGCACTTAAATTTTGGAGGTTTAAGTTTGATGTCGAAGACGAATATGGTGAGAGGGTTGCCATCTATCAACAAACCCGATCAACTCTGTGAAGGATGTTTACTTGGAAAGCAATTTAGGACGAGTTTTCCAAAGGAGTCGAACTCAAGAGCCAAAAAGCCACTCGAGCTCATACATGCTGATGTCTGTGGACCAATCAAGCCAAGCTCACTAGGTAAAAATAACTACTTCCTCCTATTTATTGACGATTTTTCAAGAAAGACATGGGTATATTTCTTGAAGCAGAAGTCAGAAGTCTTTAATATTTTCAAGAAGTTTAAAGCTGCAGTGGAGAAAGAAAGTGGACGAGTGATTAAGGCTATGAGAACTGATCGAGGTGGAGAATTCACTTCTAAAGAGTTTCAGGAGTTTTGCAAAGAGAATGGAATTAGACGTCCCTTGACGGTTCCAAGATCCCCTCAACAGAATGGTGTGGCAGAGAGGAAAAATAGAACAATCCTCGACATGACTCGAAGCATGCTTAAAAGCAAGAAATTGCCAAAAGAATTTTGGGCTGAAGCAGTGGCGTGTGCAGTCTACCTGTCAAATCGATCTCCAACAAGAAGTGTATGGGGAAAGACACCACAAGAAGCATGGAGTGGAAGAAAGCCAGGTATCTCACACTTGAGAGTCTTCGGAAGTGTTGCCTATGTTCACATACCAGATGAGAGAAGAGCAAAACTCGACGATAAGAGTGAGAGATTCATCTTTGTCGGTTATGATCAAAACTCAAAGGGTTACAAGTTGTACAACCCGAACAACAACAAGACGGTGGTCAGCTGAGATGTAGTCTTCGATGAAGAAGGACAATGGGACTTTGGACCTCATGAAAAGGAGTACAGTTTCTTTCCTCAATTTGATGAAGAGACATCTGGAGAAGTTCAAAAAGGGGTCACATCACCAACAACATCCACTTCAGAAGACACTGGGAGTGAAAGGACAGTGAAACGTACACGAAGTCTCCAAGATGTGTATGATAATACAGAAGCATTTTCACCGCGAAGGCTTGAAGATCTCTATGAGGAAGTCGAGGCAACGAATAATCTCACATTGTTCTGCCTCTTTGCAGACTGTGAACCTATGGACTTTGAAGAAGCTGCGCAAGATAAGAGATGGAGGGATGCAATGGACGAAGAAATTAAAGCCATCGACAAGAACAACACTTGGGAACTCGTGTCTCTTCCGAAAGGGCATAAAGGTATTGGTGTCAAGTGGGTGTACAAGGCAAAGAAGAACGTCAATGGAGAAATCGAAAGATACAAGGCAAGGCTAGTTGCAAAAGGCTATAGTCAAAAGGCCGGGATTGATTATGACGAGGTGTTCGCTCCAATCGCTCGCTTGGAAACCATAAGACTAATAATCTCTATAGCAGCCCAAAACAAGTGGAAAATTCATCAGATGGACGTGAAGTCTGCCTTTTTGAATGGAGTCCTAGAAGAAGAAGTGTACATCGAACAACCTATGGGCTACAAGGTGAAAGGTCATGAAGACAAAGTTCTCAAGCTAAAGAAAGCACTATATGGACTGAAACAGGCACCAAGAGCATGGTATAGTTGGATTGATAACTACTTCAAAGAAAACAATTTCACGAAGTGCCCACACGAGCATGCCCTATATGTCAAGGTCAAAAATGGAGATATCTTGATCGTGTGCATATATGTGGATGACTTGGTCTTCACAGGAAGCAATCCAAGTATGTTTGAAGAGTTCAAGAAGGAAATGGTAAAGGAGTTTGAGATGACAGATATTGGATTAATGTCATACTATCTTGGCATTGAGGTAAAGCAAAAGGAAGATGGAATATTCATTTCACAACAAAGATATGCGAAGGAGATGCTGAAAAAGTTCAAGATGGATAGTTGCAAGCCAATCAGCACACCAGTAGAGTGTAAAATGAAATTATCAAAGTACGACGAAGCAGTAAAGGTGAACCCTACAAATTTCAAGAGTATGGTTGGGAGTTTGCGGTATCTGACATGTACAAGACCTGACATTTTGTATGCTACTGGACTCATCAGTCGATACATGGAGAATCCGACCACAACTCATCTCAAGGCTGCAAAAAGAATTCTTCGCTATATCAAAGGAACATTGGACTTCGGCTTATGCTTTTCATCAAATAATAATTATAAGCTTGTTGGTTACAGTGACAGCGATTGGGGTGGAGATGGAGATGATCGGAAGAGTACTAGCGGTTTTGTGTTCTTCATGGGAAACACAGCTTTCACTTGGATGTCAAAGAAACAACCGATAGTCACACTTTCAACTTGCGAAGCAGAATATGTAGCAGCCACATCATGTGTTTGCCATGCAGTCTGGCTCAGAAATTTGTTAAAGGAGTTGGAGATGTCGCAAGAAGAGCCGACCAAGATCTTTGTGGATAATAAGTCAGCTATAGCTCTAGCAAAGAATCCAGTCTTCCATGATCGGAGCAAACATATTGATACTCGCTACCACTATATAAGGGAGTGCATAGCAAGAAAGGATGTGCAAGTCGAATATGTGAAGTCTCAAGACCAAGTTGCTGACATCTTCACAAAACCCCTCAAGCATGAAGACTTTATCAAGTTGCGAAGCCTACTTGGAATGACAAATCAAGTTTAAGAGGGGGTGTTGGAGAGTAAACTTGATTTGGCCCATTGGACTAATCAAGTGTTAGGCCCATTTGGCTTTAGTGTTTTAGTTTATAGAAAATTCTAGAGAGTAGTAGAGAAATGTAGAAATGAAATATGTAATATTAAATAAGTAGTTGAGAGAAGTGTGTAGAATTCTCTCACTTGAAGTGTGTAGAATATTCTCTAGATTGATGTAGAACTCTCCCTTGGAGCCTATAAATAGGGGAGAGCTAGTCATTTGTAAACCAAGCAAAAAACAAGTAAGCAAGTTAGCAAATAAACATCAAGTTCTAAAGAGTAAAGTATCCTCTCATTTTAAGAAACCATAGTCTCCTCTTCCCTTCCTCCCAAAGTCTTCCTAAAACCATTCTACTTTCCAACAGTGTGTGATGTTATGCGGGTTGCATGTGTTACTTTTTTTGACAGCACTGCCATATGTTACATTCGGTCATGGATTTGCAAACACGTCACTTCGTAGGTGCTTTTAGCGAAAATTGTTTGCTGAAAATAGCACTGCTCTTTTAGATATGTGGGTCTTGCTCCTGAAATTGTTGTGTTAGAACGGGCAGTTATTATTATGACAGTTGTGGGTTATTCTGTGGTTATTATATATTATTATTATTATTGTTGTTGTTGTTATATATTATTATTAGGGCAGTTATTATTATTATGTTAATTAATTGTGTGCAATAGCAGATGGTAACGGCATGCTTGGCAGTTATAGGCAGTGAAGTCAGTTTATAATTAGTATAAATAGGGAAGGGGCAGGGTAGATGAGATATCTAATGAATTAGTAAGGGAATTGGGGCCTCTTTAGGCATTGGGAGAGACTAGAGGCTCTCATCGGTCCTCTAAAAAATCATATTTCTTGTGATAATTGTATGACTTTGACTGTAAATTCAAATTTTGTACTTCAATAAACAGATTCTATGTGCGTGTTTACTTATCTTGTGAGACCGGATTCTATCATGTTGCAACTGGGATTAAAGGATGGGACGAGAGAGGGAAATATTATTGATTGGACGACGATATCAAAGTGTCTAACCACTAGCCTCTTTGATATTGTCGTTCAATCAATACTATTTCCCTCTCTCGTCCCACCCTTCAATCCCAGTTGCAACAATTTCAGAAGCAATACCACTATTCGTCCATTAATCACTAGGGTGGGACGAGAGAGGGAAATAGTATTGATTAGACGACGGGGCTAGTGATTAATAAAAGTTCATTTATAACCCAAACAACTGTCTAGTGGTTATTGACAGTTTTCCTACATTTTCTTTGAAGTACAACACCATCAACACCTAAAGTACTGAACCTAAGTTTTTTCTAGAAATAATTACAATAATCTTAAATCTTCTCGAATATAATTTAATCACTACTACCTTTCTAGAGAGCTCTCTCCACTAATTCTATAAAAAGAGACAGAACTTAAGCTACTAGATAAACTCTCTTGATCAGTGTGATTAGATTCAGATGGTTGAATCATCTCATTATTTTCCAAACATTGTTTAAGTTCCATAACTACATGACTCATGGTTGGCCTATTGATGGAAATGGGTGCTACACAAACCGTTGCAGTATCTAAGACTTTCTTTACCAAATGAATATCAAATTCTCCTTGTAATCTAGGATCCACAATATCTTTGAGTTCCCTTTCTAGCAACATAGAATCAATCCATTGAATAATATGAACTCTCTCTTCAGTTTTTGTTATAGCAGGTTGGCCTGTAATAATCTCAAGTAAAACTACCCCAAAGCTGAAAACATCACTTTTTTCATTCAATCTTTTTAATCTATTGTACCTACAAAATAAATAAAAAAGAATTCATCTCAATCTATATAACAATCAAGAGTGAAAGGAAAAGGAAAATGTTATCTTAATAATAACTTACTGTGGGTCAAGATATCCTGGGGTGCCAGCAACAACTGTGGTTACATGAGTGTCACTTTCATTAGAAAAGATCTTTGAAAGCCCAAAATCAGCTAGTTTACCATGGAATTTTTCATTTAGTAAGATGTTTTTAGATTTAACATCTCTGTGAACAATTGGCGGAATGCAACCGTGATGCATATACTCCAATCCTATCATTGAAAGTTCATATTAAGTTAGTTAATTATACATTTTGTTGCATAAAGTAGAACTCCTTACAAAAAGCCATTTTATATATTTCAGCCGATCTTTAGCAGCGCATTGATAAGCAGCATTTGAAAGTGCTGCTAAATATTAAAAAGAAGCGCTCTTAAAGACCTTTTTCTCTAATAGTGTGAATTATATAGAGGAATATAAAATATTCAAGTATAATAATAATAATAATAATAACTCATTTCACCTTCTCCAGCATCCACTGCAATTTGAAGTCGTTGATTCCAACTCAATATATTTTCATTTTTATCTGCATTCATTAATGAAACAAGCTCAACAAAGAAATTCAAATCAATACTATTACTATTACCCCCCTAGATTGTGGACAGGCTCAAATAAAATGATGATAAAGAAGACCTGATAAGTGGTAAGCTAAGTCTCCATTAGCCATATACTCATAGATGAGAGCCATGTTAGTGCCATCATCACAATACCCTATAAGACCAGTCAAGCATTTATGATGAACTATAGCAAGAAATTTTGCCTGTGAGAATCAAAAAACCATAATTCCTTCAGTTAACAACTTCACATAAACATGATAAATTGAAGCTAATAATCATACTATTACTAACCTCTGCTTGAAATTGTAGATATCCTTGAGTTGATGAGGGAGATAGCATTTTGACAGCTACCTCAGTATAATCATCAATCCAACCATGGTATACTGTTCCAGATGCTCCTTTTCCTACAACCTTTTCAAAGTTTCTTGTAATGCTCAACACTTCTGCATAGCTGAATTCTTGTTTCTTTGACTCTAGTTCCAGCTTTATTCTTGAATAACCATTCAGCTTGCTCAGATTAGAGGAAACTGTCAACAAGCAAATTAACACCCTCATTATCCATATTTACATTATTTTAGCTTTGGTACATAACCAGAATGAAAACAGAGAAAGTAGTAAAAATAATGCATATTAATTTATAAAAATGAGTATTTATTTATTATAGAAAAGAATATGTACTTATTCCTTGTTGTCTCCTGTTGTATATGATAAAAGAAATGATTGCAGCTGCTAGTATCATGAAAGTTCCACCAAGAGATGCTACCAGTGGAACTATAACCTTATTTCCATTCCCCTTGTTGCATGTACCTGAGGAGCAAAGATTTGGATTTCCACCAAAACTTGCATTTACAATAAGAAAATATTTATGTAATATAAGTATGAGATAAATCATAGCTCATGAAAATGAAGTCATAAAAGTAAAAGAGTATTTTTTTGAAAACTGAAATTTGAAATGGAGCTTACTTGGATTTCAGCTTACTATTCTCTGAATGCACAAGGAGTTGTGTTGGAACTGCTCCTGATAGCTGATTTCCTTCCAAGTTTCTTCAATTAAAAAAAATTACCCTTCATACACATGCTTTCATACAATATTTTAAAAACCAAAATATAAAAAAGGGAGTGAAATTTCTAATGGAAAGGTGTAACTCAGTACCTGCTTCAGGTTTGTACAGTAAGGTGCACAAACACTGACATTCTTATCATGATTTTTTAAACAACTCTAGCAATAAAACTAATTGAAAGAGAAACTCCACCTAATAGAATTTACTCAGATCAAGATAGATGACTTACAGAACTCTCAAGAATTTCAGCTGAGATAGGAAATCTGGCACAACCCCAGTCAAACTATTTTTGGACAGATCCCTACAAGGTGAACAAGTTATTTTTACTCAAATTTAGGAGCAGTCTTCATTTTTATTATCAACTATATAGCTTGATATTTATATATGATAGATTCAGTGAGATTGACTTACAAATATTCTATTGACTTCAGATTGGATATGCCAGGAGCTATATTTCCAATCAAGCCGCTTGAAGATAAGTTCCTAAAAGCATGAGTGCAAATTTCACTAATATTATTGGAAATTCCAATCAACATATATGTTTCATGTCACATAACTTACAGGTATATGATCCTTGGTGAACTAGATTTAGCATAGCTGCAGTTAATACCATCCCATAAGTAAGAAAGTGGAGTACAAGGATCTCCTTGCCAGTTTCTCTTGATACTATACATTGACTTCACATTTATGATAGCTTCAACTATTCTCATAAATATGAAGAGGTCAGAAAAAAAAATTCAATACAGTTTCATAAGAAACAAAGAATGCAAATAAAATCAGTGTACTCTCTCGTTTCAAAATAATGGTCACTTTAGCAAAAAAAATTTGTTCCAAAATGAATGTCACTTTCGATTTCCAATGCAATATTAATTAATTCTTTCCAATTGTATAATTTATGTACACTACTTCCAAAATACTATTTCTACTTTGCATTAATGATAGTGGAAAAGACACCAATAGTTGATAAGAATAGTTTGGTAAAATATCTATTTTCTTTCTTCTAATCATTGCATTTCTTAATATGTGTGTAAAAACCTTAAACGACAATTATTTTGATACGGAGGGAGTATCTAACTACATATTTACCATCTGTTTGATATGTTTCTGATTGTAAGAAATCCTTTGTCATATAAATCTCAATGGCATTGAAGAGAGGTGGAAGAGTTGATCTGTTAGTTCTATTAATCATAAGCTCCAACCCAGTTTCACTTATAGCTGATGCATAATACATACTTTGAAGGTATAAAGGATTGAGTGGATCATTATTTAAAAGCTCTCCATTTACAAAAATGTTGAACTCTCTAACTTCATTTGCATGGAGCTTTTGGATTTCAGCAAAGTAAAGGAACACATAATATCTGGAGGCATTATACTTTGGAAGGAAGTTAAATTCTATGTTATCAGTGATATTTGCTGGAATTGCTGTTGTTCTCATTACAATGGAAGGTGGCAATGGTAAAAAATTGTATGAAGGTGCTTCTTGGTCTATGCTGAGTGAGGTATCTATCTTTCTCCAATCAGTTGAGTTATAAGGTGTCCATATTCTGTCATAGATATCATCTGGATATCTTTGTGAAAAGAGAAAGAGAAACAATGAGATAGCATTATATTATAAGGGCCCGTTTGGATAATCAGCTTAATTAGGCGCTTACGGCATAAGCAATTACCGTATAAGTGCTTATGCATAAGCTTTTTATATAATAAATGATAAAATAATGTTAAACTATTTTTCTTTAAGCCATAAACTATTTTCATAAGCTATCCTGTGGAGCTTATGAAAATTAGCTGAAAACAGCTCATGAAGATGTCATAAGTTGTTCGCATAAGCTCTTCCAAATAGTCTTATAAGTGATTATGTAAATAGATAAACCCAAATAAGCCGATCCAAACTGCGCTAAGTCTAAATAAATTCTTTTGAACATCATATAGGATAAGATGGCTTACCGTATTATTTGACCACCCTGTGAGCCCACATCAAACCTAGCCAACAGCTCCAGAGAGTTAACGAAATAGACATCACTGTTAAGAACTCTAAGCTCTAAAACTGAAATAAAAGGTGTGCCCTTGCCAGTATTAAATAAACAAACATGAACATAATCAGAAGAAGCAGCATAAAGAATTTCCTTTGTTACTACACTTAATGAATCCTTAAACACCACAGATTCCCATAATTTAGCTCCAAGATAGATATCAAATTCTGGAAGAGAGTCTTTGCCATCATAATTTGCATACACAAAACTGGCCCTGACCAAATATTTGTTGCTACTTCCTTGAGGAACAAAAAGGGTATAACAGTTTCTTTTTCCTTCTGGGAAGCTTCTAACATTCCAGAATTGTCTTCTGTCAAGGGAAGATTGGTATTTAGGTGATATGCTGCGGCTTATACCAGTGTCTGTGAAGTTGAGATCCCAAGTGTAATAGATGGAAGTGGTTTCATCTGTGTAGCTTTGTTCATCCACAAGTCCACAATCAATACTAATGAAGCCTGCAAAAGGGAGAAAAGCATGAGTTATGTGAGTTCTATATCTGTATCTGGTGTCCGTGTCTGTGTCGGTGTTTCATAGGTTCTATAAGAAAGCAGTTATGTATTCAGAATGAGGTGATGAAACTAACTACATAACCTGTTTGGTTCATAGCTTGAACAATGATAGGAAGAGTTAGAGATATTTGTAACACAATAAGTAAAAGAAAGTGTCCTGCCATCATTTCTCAACTTGAAATCTGGTTACAACAAGCCACGAGCTAGGAAAGAAGAATTGATAATATGACTTAGTTTAACCATTCCATTCAATGATGATATTCATTTTAATCTCCATACGGGTTCCGTTCAAGTCAAGTTTTGCTGCATATTAGTTAAAGTCTTTGACCCTCAATTTATTTTATGATATTAGAAACTTCCCAATTGAATTTTCAGAGTTGTGATTGCAATTTTTTAAGGTCCAATTGGGAAGCTTCCCAAGTTTATTTTACCAAATTAAATTATAAAGTTGTATAAGGTCCAATGCACAATGACCACAAGGATTGTCACGTGGTAATTGGGTTCGAATCACACTCCAACGTTTCGGGATCGAATCTTGAGTGACTTAAAAACTCCCTTAGGAATGGAGAATCACATGGACTAACAAAATCGGGTATACACGTGATCAACCAAGTTCTGATTACCTATCAACAAAACTGGTGGAAACTGCGCACCAATATTACGGTAAAAAAGAAGTTCAATAACATTAAATAAATTCAATAACATATCCCACGTACATAACACTTAATCCACACACATCAAAGAAATCAAATAACAGTTTGGAGAGCAACGTCTTCCTTTTTCTGAGGTGGATCTTGTTTGCTTGCGGATTTCGTATCAATTAGTGCAATTTTCAAAATTCATCTCCCTCTTTCTTTCTATTCGAAGAACTAATTGATTTTGTTTTTTTTTTGTTTTCTAATACTCCCTCCGTCCCAAATTATTTGCAGTTTTAGCAAAATCAATTTGTCCCAAATTGATTGTTGTTTTAAAATTTCAATGTAACTTTTAATGTTCTTTTCCATTTGTACCTCTATTAATGATGACAACTTTTTTCATTTGATAAAGAATTCACATTTTTCTATGTAGAGAGATAAAGCCATAAAGAGTTAATTGGTAAATTGGATAACACTTCTTAAAAAATCTAGACTCCTAATCATTTTTCTTAAAAGGCGTGTTAAAATCTTAAATTGCAAACAATTTGTGACGGATAGAGTAATTGTTAAAAAGTCGCGTCTTTTATTACTTTGCCATCTGTTTAATTTGCCTTGTATATTGGTCGTTAGAAAAAGTGCTATTTACCATCCAACGACCATAATTATAAAGCACATTATGCAATCACATCACACTATTTATTTTGAAAAAGTTCATAGCACTGAGCACCCACAAAACCCATAAGCAAACGACTCTAGATACTCATGTCATCTTGATTTTTTTTACAAATAAATAATTGTCGAAACTTCATATTTAAGTGTGCTTTTAAATGAAACTAAATATAGGTTAAGTCCATTTACCCAAATTTTTTTTAAGGAAAAGTCCTGTATCTAAGGCTTCATAATAATCTCCATTTTTAGCTTTGTTGTTTGGCTTGCAAGCCTTAATAATCTTATTCAGATGTATCTCCTCTCTTTAGGGAGGGTTTCTAATACTGTACTTTTTGTCTAGCTTTTGAAGCGGGGGCTAGCCTTGTTGAAAATTCAAGTATGAGTGATTAGTCTCACATCAGTTATGTATGAGCCATATGTAGGACATATAAGAGAGGGGACCCACAATGGCGGACCTAGAACCCAGGACCCTGAGTCAAGGGTGCAAAAAATTTCAAACACACATCACTAAAAATATAATAAAAATAATACTTTAACATGTTCAAAACTTATGTTGCATTATACCAACACAAATTAAATAGTATTAACAAGTTCCTAAATACAAATTAAACAGCACTAAAAGAATCAACATATTCATAAAATACAAAACATATTCAAATTAAATAGATTAACATAATCAAAATAAATTAAATAGCACTAACACAAAATAAAAATTAATTAAATAGTACTAACAAATTAATTAAAATCTTTTTTTAAATAAAATATGTGAGAGTGTGGTGCATCAGAGTGGTGTAAAATTAGTAACTTTGGTGCAAAATTAGGAACTTGAGTGCAAAAGACATTTTTCAGGGGTGCAAAAATATTTTTTCCTAAGGTTTCGGTGCTAATTTTAATTCTCCAAGGGGTTCACCTGAATCCCCTAGATTACATGTAGGTCCACCTCTGGAGACCCATACACCTAACGCCTTAAGGTTTTGAGTGGAGATGTGGCGTCCAACTCTTTTGGTGGTCTGATTCATTGGCTATCGTTGTTGCTATGGTTTTTGCTCTGGTTGAACGATGATGCTCAAACTAGTTCTATTTGAACGAAACTCTTGCTTACCGAAAAAATGACGAAAATGAATTATAACAATCAAAGAATATACATCCGGAGGTACTCTTCTTGTCATCATGACGTCATCATCCAGCTGGATTTGGCGCCAAAATTTCCCTCCTTCCCGCCCAAAGCTCCCAGCCAGTAGAACGCCTCCATGTGTCTTCCTTCCTGCCACTCCGATGTGAAGTTGTCAGGTGAAAAGACTGGTACAGAGAGAAAGAACAAAAACATTCTTTCTTCCTCACGCTTCCTTTCTTTCGCTACCTCTCTCTTCTCTCTCACTCTAACAAATTTTCCCCACCCTTCCTTTATCACTCTCTCCGTGACTTTCTCTTCTCTCTCACTCTCACAAATTTTCCCCAAATTTCTGTTTTCCTTCTTCAGGTGCAAATCATTGCAAGCCTAGCTTCCCTTCTTCCCACTCTCTCAGCTCTCCCACACTCACCGACCTTCGAAGACCGGAAAACGCAAGCTCCCTCTTCCACTCCTCCTCGATTAAATGTAATCGTCGACTATTGGCAACAAAATCGAAGGAAACAAGCAACTCACTTTGCATGTCCTTCACCGGAAGCTAAACACGGTGGTGCATCGCCTTCTTCAGCTCTTTCTGTGCTTCAATTGGAAAATGAAATTGACGGTCCTTTCTCTGAGGCATTGAAAGCTATTCAAGATCGAATTACCAAACCAATGAAAATTAGGGAGGAATGTGTTGTTGTTGAATCTGTTTCCCGTGTTAAGAAAAGGAAAAGAGAAGAAGAAGACGAAAATGAGGGAGGAAAGGGAGAAAAGGAAAAGAGAAAAAGAAGAAAATCAAGGGATCTTGCTTTGCAGGCTCATCTATTAAAGGTATTCAATTTTGTTAGTTTGTGATTTGATTATATTTCAATTTTTAAGCATATTTTCCCTTGCTTATAGCTTGAACAGCCAACGAAGATTTGCAAGTTCTTATTCATTTTGTTAGTTTGCACACAAGGTGTTTGATGAAATTTCTGCTCCATACATGCTTGGAAATTTCAGGTGATCTGAATCTTCTCTGTCCAGTTTGGAATTATGATCTTCTAAATTTTTTTCTACCAATCCTATTTTGATCAAAAGCTACATGTATTTTTTACTTTTTTGGGTATTGATTTTAGAAGAATCCTGATCTATGATGAGATAATCAGATTAGAGCTTAGTTGTGTTTGTTGGGATAGTTATATTAAAAATCATTCGGCTGCTACTGATTATGATGGTGTGGTTCAGGTTTGTATGCATTAGAATTAGAATACTCTTCTTTTATGGTTTTTGTTGAGATTAGTGAGGGGAAGATACATTGGACTTCAAAATATGTTGTGAGTAGTGAGGGAGGGGAAGATAGGAATTCAACTATATGTTTGTGATGCAGATTGCAGGAACTTTGATTCCACTCCTTAAATTTTATTTCCATGAGGAGGTTAGATCCTATTTTGTGAAAATTAAAAAATATTGAAAAGGTAGATAAGTTTGGTTAATAATTCCTTTCTGATTATGATTTTATTCAAGTCTACTTGACTTTTCTATATTAGAAAATTTTCATTAAATTTATTTGCTATTTGGATTGGATGCAGGGTCAAAATGGAATTATGAAGGAATAGAGTTCAATTAATTAGAGATTTTGCAGAATTATTGGTTTAATACTTGCTATTTGTATTAGCACTAACCGCTCACGGTTTGTAGTAGTATTGGATCTCTTTCTATTTAGAAATATACGGGTCAGTCTACTTAGTATTGGTACTCCCTATCTTGATTTCTTACTGCCAATTTTTGATTTCAGCTGAAGTTACTTATTACTTATTTTTTCAGCTGTGCTTGATGGTTTATTTTGGGGCCAACATCTAAGATAAGTGGTTGTTTGGACATGGTGAGGAGAGAAGCGTATTGCTCTATAAATATATGCCTACAGAGTTATATAAGATGCATGTCTTTTATTTTCAATCATAGATTATAAATGTCTCCCCAATTTGGTGGTCTTCGTGTTTGTTATGATAGTTAATATTGTGTCTATATTTAAGTGTAAATTTTACATCAAAGACAAAGTTTCTCTCAAAATTTGTTTTGCTATTGTTGGATTTAGGCATTGCTAGAGGTTGTGGATGGCAACACATGTAGGAGTCTATGTCGGTTTGGGTGCCTTCTACTTATGTGGAATTCCGGTTGCTGCATCAACTGGGAGGAAAATGACTTTGGATTGGTACACAAGTTGGTGCTTTTGTTCAATGTGTTCTACTTTCTATTATAACAAGTTGTATAAATTGGGAACAACAGGTATGTTCTATTACTGTGCTTGGTTTCACCAAGTTAAGGACAATAACATATCAATTTGGATAAAAAATTTCAGAGCACTAATAGGAAAGGAAAAAATCAAATTAAATGATCTCTCTTAATGATTAAAAGTTTTCTAAATATGAATTGGGTTTCATCAAAGTTTTCTACTTTATGAGTTTTAAGATCTGGAGTTTCTGTGTAAAATTCTTGATTTTTGAATATTCATGGTGGGGTGTTTCGTGGTCCCGTCTTTTTGTCTTGAATCAGAATCTTCACTGCTGAATCTATTTTGTTTTTTGTGCTTCGAGCTTTTAACATAACTGCACAATTGATTCTCTTTTGGAATTGCAACAGGTTCTACACGCGGTTGCGATGGGGCTGGTGGCGGTGTTACGCCGCACCGTGGTGGTTCAAAGAAAGCATGTTTCTTCAACATTTTGTGCATCTCAGGTGAGTATCTGACCTCACCCTCCTCCTTACTGACTGAATGCTATTTTTTATTTTTCATTTCAACATCCTGAATCCCCATTGGAATATTTTGTTTCAATATCTCTCTTCATTTTGCAGTGCAGAAGACAAAAAACTACAAGATGTTCTTCCTTGGTAGAAATTGGATTTTTCATTCTCAATATCAAATAGTTGCTTCACTGATTTGATCATTTCTAAAAAGTTGTGTTAACTCTAAATCAATCCAAGTAGTATAACTTACATTTCACTTCTAGGTTCCAAAATCAAGCACAATTAAGCCAAAAAGTAAAACTAAAAACCAGAAAGAATTTTGAAATTAAAACCTTTCGCTACAACTTTATATTGCCAGTTTTTTGTTCTTATAAATGTTTATAAACTCTATTTGAGATAATACATTTTCTCATGTAACTAATCCTTATACTGCTGTAGTCCTGTGGGTCTTTATTGCATACCCTCCTTCCATTTGGTTTTGATACTAATTAGTTTTTCTTTTTCTGTTCTGTTTTGCAATTAGGCAGCTATTTGGTTTTGGTTCTTATTATTGTTTTGTTAGTATAACATACATGCTCAATGATTGAACTATATTTTGCACTTGCAGGACATTCTTATCAATGGCCAATTTCCAGACCTTGAATCTAATCTGTTACCGATGAAAGTCTCTGTTTGGTGATTATTTTTTGATCATATCGCATGCTTGATAGTCGCGGCTCTGATATTTTCGCAACAGGTAGCAATGTGGCTGTAGAAAAGCTATGCCTCAAACATTTTAGAGCAACTGCATGTGGGTGTGTGTAGGATAGTATTGCTATAACACCATCCTACATTGTTGCCTCAAACATTTTTTTTCTTCTATTTCAGTGTGGCTATAGGATAATGTTGCTATGTTACGATTTAGTTCTTTTTATCGATTATACTTGATTAGCATTCATTATTCTCTAGCTGTACTTTTTCCACATAATTTCATTTCACATTATCATTTCCCTCATGTTGATCTCTCTCTTAAATAGATACTAATGCCTTTTTGTTTATGTGCAGATAATCAGATTCTTGCTTTTGAAAGGTTGGCCACTACATGTTTTTAGTGTCTAATCCTCTAAGGTAGTGCTGACATTTTGGGCATGATATAGCGCCACTCTCCTTAATTGATTGTTATGAAAGCAACTTCATGTTCAGTCTTGCTTCTCTTTTGTGTTGTGGATGATTTGCTTCTAATTTTCTATTTATAAAGGGGCTTCTTTATGAGTGTTTTATTGAACACCCTAAATCTGTGATGCTACGTTCTAATGATTACTTTATTAATGTGAAACAAAGGGGATTTACTACTAATGTGTGTTTTATTGTACTGGACTAATGTGGTTTCACGTGATAGTTTTTTTCCATAGTGATGCTGCATCTCTTTGATTGTTGTCGTTCACTCTATGTTGCGATGCATCAGTTGTATTTGTCTTGAGACTAACTCTCTTTTGAGCTTCTATTGGATGGATAACTAACAAGACAATTGATAATTTGATATTGTTCCCTCTCATGTTTCCTTTTTTGTTTTTGACTTAAATGTTTCCTTCCTTTTTATTTCCATGATGAAATCATTTGTATTGTCACATACTTATAAGATATAACTAAGTCTATATTCACTCATACAATTGTGAACGGTTTACATGTAGATATTATGATTTGGCTCTAGCATCAATTAAAACCTACTCCTTCACTCCTTAACATCAAACTGTTTCCTTTGCACTCACTGCAATCACTCCATCCCCTGGCCTTGATGTGGAAGTTTCATTGTCAACTAATAATATGATGTTTGGTAACATTGGGTTGCTTAGGTATTTGTTGCTTTTATCCTTGCATGGTTTCTATTTGATTTGCATGTTTACTTATACCCTTTATTTGATTTGTCTCCTATGGCATTAGTTTCAGTATACATGTTATTTGGGAGGACCTTCATAAAATACTTTTGAATTTGGCATCATTCCAATTACTTTTATCTTTCTTCTATTTTAGATATTGTTTTTTCACTCATACTTTTTGTATCACTCTTTCACTGTGGCTCCTTAAAAATCCAAAAGCTTTTTATAGAGATGTCCAACAACCTGTTCAGCAGAATCCTTCCAACGCTTCTGTTTTTGAAGATGGCCTAACCCCTGATAACTCAATTATTATGTAATAACTAGCATTTCTACTACTGTTATCGTTTTTCCTTTCGCTTTCATCCTTTTGAATCCTTTAAACATAATTTAGTTGTTAAAATTTGACTTCAATTACTATTAATCTAATTTTGGTCTTATAATACTTTCGTAGACCCTAAAGCTTTGGCTCTGTGCATTGCACGGGTCACGGCGCTAGTTGTATATAATTTTGAATTCATTATGTCTTATTACTATTTTAACCCCGTCATAAACATTTGTTTAGCTCCGCCACGATCTTTAGATATGCAACATGAGAACATAACAGACATTCGTTAACAAAGATGGATTGGAAGTCGAAAAAGGACGTTTTGTGTCACGAGTTTGAAATATAAAAGACCTAAATTTACAAATATGAACTTTTAAAATAACTTAAATTAAATGACCTCTTATGTGTTTTAGCCTGTAAGCAAAGAGGGGAGGATGTCAAAAGGAAAAAAGGGGTGTGGACAGTAATCCCATAAGGATGGTTCACCGTTCCGTTCGTGGAAGGACCACGCTATTCAAAATTCCTATTGACCAAAAAAAAATCCTATTCTCATTCTCTCTTCGTAAATCCTAATCCAAATCTCTCTCACTCAACGCGTCTGAAATTTCCAAATTGTGTGGAAAAAGAAAAACCCTAGGAGAGAGGTAATCAATCAATCATGGGGAACACGGAGAAGCTGATGAACCAGATCATGGAATTGAAATTCACATCGAAATCGCTAGCACGACAAGCCAGGAAGTGCGAGAAAGAAGAAAAAGCAGAGAAACTGAAGGTGAAGAAAGCGATCGAAAAAGGAAACATGGATGGCGCACGGATCTACGCTGAGAACGCTATCCGTAAACGAACGGAGCAAATGAACTACCTCCGATTGTCTTCCCGATTGGACGCGGTGGTTGCTCGCCTCGACACGCAAGCAAAGATGACCACAATCAACAAGTCGATGGGGAACATCGTGAAATCACTTGAATCTACTCTCGCAACCGGTAACCTTCAAAAGATGTCGGAGACGATGGATCAGTTCGAGAAGCAGTTCGTGAATATGGAGGTACAGGCTGAGTTCATGGAAAGCGCCATGGCAGGATCTACCTCGCTGTCCACACCGGAAGGAGAGGTGAACAGTCTGATGCAGCAAGTTGCCGATGATTACGGCCTTGAGGTCTCCGTCGGTCTTCCACAGGCTGCTGGACATGCCGTTCCGCTTAAGGACAAGGACGCTGAGAAGGTTGATGAGGATGATTTGACCAGGCGCCTCGCTGAGCTCAAGGCCAGAGGTTAAACGCTCCTATTCCTTTCTAATATCATAATGAAGATCCACTCTTAGGTATACCATTATTGTCATTACTACTATTTTGTTTTGTTGAAGGAGTGGTTTGTGTATATCCAAACAAGAGATATTGTTATATGCTATGGTGTGTAGACTTTGATGCCTGTTATGTGTTCATATTTCATTGCTCATTTCTTATGCTGTGCTGTGCGTCTTATCTTTATTTTGAACAAGGGAATGGAATGCTGGATTCGAAGTATAGTTAACTAAGAACGCTTGAATTTGTTGCATACTAAAATTTTGAATTTCAATTGCTAAATGCTGAAACTGTTCTGTTGTAGCTCCATCTCAAAATAATCTCAAAATTCAGTTATAACAGATGAATTTTATATATGGATGTGGATTGGTTATTGGTTATATGGATATCATCCATTAGCAACCCTATCCACTACCAATGAAAGAACGGCCAGAACAAGTGAGACAAGAGTTATTAATTTATTATACCTATTAGCTTCTTTTAAGAGAAACTAATTAAACTAGTTACAGGAACAAATAGGTCCATAGCTGTGATGCTTTTATGCCAGTGACTGACTTAACATCACACAAACCTCAACTGAAGTTGTTTGATCTTTCTATTGGAAGTGAATGAATGTGAGATAGATTAAAGCTTGTTCCACGATGCGTTGCTGCTAAGATAGCAAGGATCTAAGAATTTGAGGTCCAAAATACTGGATGCTAGGTTACTTCATGCAGTTTGGTCAACTTTTGGCCTGCCTTAGTTTAATGCCAATTTTATTTTTGGATAGTTGAACTGATAATGCAGGTGTTTTACTTAGTGGGTTATATTTATTGTTACCAAGGTTCCAGACCACCCCAGGAGTTTTTCAGTTTCAGTGGTGCACAACGTCTCCTTGCCTGACGAAAGGTTAAGTGATTTGATATCCATGATACTAGCGTTGACCAACTTCTGTTACCTTAGTTAACCAACCCCTTGCTGTGATTTTATTTTATTTTTTTAATTTTGACAGAACCATGATTTTGGTTTGTGGAGCATGTAGAATGCCTATACACTGTTAGAACACAGACCTGAAGGAAGACATAGTCGACTATTTCACTATAAAATTGGAAAACGGAGACTGAATTGAACCCAGAAAAACAAAATGGTTGGAGCACTACTTACAAGATAAAGATAGGGTGCAGAAACTGTGTACTGAAATAGAAGTATCATAGAAGCTCCTTCCAAATAGTTTACTGCCCCTTCCAAATCCCATATTCCCCCCATATACCTCCCTCCCAAGAATCTCCTGTGGAAGCTTGTTCATGTCATAATACTTCCCATGCATGCTTTTATGAGGTACAACAGTTTATTGGTGACTATAGGGTCCCTTTAGTATCCACAAAAAAAAAAGGGTCCCTTTAGTGGCACGGAGTTTACGTTTTAACCAGAGTTGATGGTGTTGTGAAAGTGAGTGAAAGTGAGAAATCAAGGAGTTGTCTAAAATGACAGTGAGTATAAATATAAATAAAGTTAATTGTTTAACTGGCTCACTTGGTTGCGCTAGTAGTTTTCAGTTGAATGCAAAATTGTTAATGCATAGTACGTAGTCGTGAATAGTCAATATATTTGACCATTTTATAAAGAGAAAAATTTAAAAAGATGGCTTTTATGAAGTGCTCTTTTGGACTTTTTTTTGCAAAAAGAAAAGATAACAAGAAACAGATGCCACAATTATAGGCTTACAAAATAAAATCAGAATGAAGATTGATCTAGTTGGTACTATTTGGTAAAGATTCAACTCATATTGCACAAGGACATGAATGTAAATCTCATTCTTAATATAAGAATTTCGTTGGTAATATGTAAGTAGTTGAGCTTTAAGACTTCCTAATCTTAGAGTCCTTGAGATTCAATCATCTGCACTTTTGCCTTTATCAAAAAAATAGGCGAAAGAAATCACTAATCAAGTTAGAATCAGTACAAAGTTGTTGAGCGCAATGCTATTATGTGGAAAGAGTAATAACTTTGAGGAGCACTACTATTTAGTAAGAATAGTTTTTATAAGAATAGTTTTTATAAGAAATGTAATAGAAGCTAAATTCAAGTTGTAAATGTTTTTGTTGTGCACTCATCATCCCTGTAACGGTGGCATCCAATACAATATTGGTAGAATTGTTGGATCTGGGATTTTGTATCATAGTTGAACTATTGCAAATAATTCAAATCTTTTTTCAAGTCTTAGTCACTAAATACATATAATGCTTGCAGGAGGTTGATCTGGGATTTTGAGTAAGGGTTGAAATAGTTTAAATTATTTGATAGGTCCTATGGCTCGGCCTACATCATATAAAGGTAAAGGTCGGATTAGACTTATAGCAAGTAACAAGTTGGATATGGATCTTAAATTTTTAGAAAAAAACAAGTCTATTTAAACAAAACTTTGCTCGGCCTAGTCTAGTTTCCAGTTTCCTACAATTTTGGGTCTTGTAAATTTCAAGTTTACAGTCAAGAATGGATACTAGAGACTATTAACAAATAGCTCAAATCTCCAACCCTGACGCATCGTTGCCAAATTTTGGGTTCATTGATCATGACATACAAATATTTGTGTCATTCAATTTTATATTATTCCAATCATATGTGCTCTTCTAGAGTAAATATTTAAATTTTTATAAAACAAAAAGCAAATATGAATAAATCCATTTGCCTGGCATTTTTGCTGGTTTACAACTTTTAAGACCATCTCTTATATTACAACAACCGACTAAAGTGATGTAAAAAGATATAAAATGCAAGAATAATTTTCGGAGTCCATGATGACCTTATGAATTATGATTACAAATCTCTCCAAAGTAGTAACATTAGGATAATAATAATAATAATAATAATAATAATAATAATAATAATAATAATAATAATATCACATACGTACATAAGCATAATGCATGAACATACTACAAAGTTAAATAAAACCACCATCTTAGAGACATCTTCCAACATGAGAGGCTGACTCCTTGGCAGTGGCACATTTCAAGTACGTGGTATATTAGTAACTATGATCTTATTATATATGGTGTGCGTTTTCCTATTATGGAGAATGATCAATAGTCTCAGTATGAATCGGAGATGCACAACACTTGTTGCAGCAAGAGCCTGGTGGTGGTGGGATGCAACACACACAAGCTGGACATATTGGCCTCTTAACTGCTAATGGAACCCGTACAGCATCACATGGTAAATTTGGGGACAGAGCCATGGCAATGATGAAAATTGTCACCAAAGTAAACCTCAAAGAGTTGGTTACCATTGCTAACAGAGAGAGAACAATCGAGAAATTTGGATTTGATATGTTTTCTGTATTGGAATGAATGTAGTGAACATCTATATAAATAGTAGTTTGTTCAGTGAATTAGATTGTCATGCCTTGTTTTTTAGATGCCGTAAGGTTTGAATTTGAAGGTTGAATTCCAAGATAATACATAGTCCAACAGCGGTTTTGTATTATTATATAATAAAGATTGATATAGATTGACCGACTATTTTAGTAGAATTGCTTACTTCAAGAGTGGGTTTCGTTGTAGTTGAATTATTCTATTATCATCAACAATTTCAATTTCAATTTCAATTTCAATAAATAATTCAAAATCTTTGAGTATAACAACAAAAAAGCACCATTTGGCATGCTAAGAATACATGGCAAGAACTTAAGCTACGGCATCTAGTGGAACCTTACTATCAATTGGCAGAAGGTTTCAACGAAATTGATTTTTTTTTTCACATATTTGTTTTTGCTGCAGGCCTTTGGGGACTATGGAAATGTAGAGATAAAAAAATATGGGATGACAATCAAATGACACTTGATACTTTGCAGAAACACACAAAGTGGCCTTTGGTTTTTATCATGATAATATTGAATTCTTTGCAGAAACACGAGTCCAAATTATATTAAGCACAAAATTGTTGTCGATTTCAAACGGTCCAATTTGATATTCAAATGATATTCTATAAAACACCAATTAGATTTTCAAATATTCATCCCAAACAATTTACATGTTCTTGCCTTTTGCCGTCAAATAATCATAATCATGCAATACAACCATAATCAAAAGAGTCATTCTTGAGGTTTCATCGATAATTCTAGTTTAATTTATCAATCCAAAGGAGGTATGAAAATTCGAAAAGCTCTGAAAATTTCAATGTGCATAATTTTTATTCAATATAATTTTAAATAAACAAGTGTAGTATTTTCATCTCATATTTAGTGTTCACCGAATCGATTTTTATTCGCCAAATTGTTGATGGCACCAAAGGGCTTAAAACAGTCCAGCTCAGACACCACCAAATTCCTGCATTCGTTGTGGGGGCTTTTGAGATCTGTTGAGTCTTGATGGCATTGCATGATAATATGAAAATCCTTGACATTGTATCAACTTAAAAAAAGTGATTCACTTGAAAGGTTTAGCATGGTAGTTCTAATTATATATTCCAAACACAAAAATAGACTCACCCACTTAAACTCCAAAAATCTAGAATCCAAGTTTTATAACACAAACTACAAAAAAGGAGAAATCGACAAGGAAATGTAGAATGCATTCTATCTCTCCACAGTTAACTTCCTACAACGAACCTTCACCCCTGTCTGTTTCTCTTCTTCACACCGGACTTTGCAACTTTGAGGCTTCTATTGACAGCACTTAACCTAGCAAGAGCTGCCTTCTTGAGATCAGGCCTGTAGTGGCTATCTGCCACCTGCAGCACAAATCACAAGCAGAGGAAAAAGGAGAAAAATTAGCAACAGTGATTCACTGGATTAACAGAACATAATGGAAACTGTGTGAAAAACAGAGTAGAAGCCAAGCATAACAAGAAACTTTCACTGAAACATGTGAATGTGAGAAAGTTTAGAAGCCAAACATAACAAGAAATTTTCACTGAAGAAACCCAACAAATGGATCCTTCTTAAATACTAGAGGCTCATCACCACTGCCAAAACTTTAGGGAAAGGAAGGTTCATAATGAACACTAGACAAAAAAGGCCAGCTTGCCTCAAAAAGCAATATGAAATTAAAAGATGAATAGGATGAAAAAACTATTAAATGATCAAAGCTCAGAAGCCAAGCGTAACAAGAACATTTCACTGAAGAAACCCAACAAATGGATCCATCTTACATGTTAGAGGCTCATCACCGCTGTTCAAAACTCAGGGAAAAAGGTTCTTAACGGATTAATACTAACAAAAAAGGCCATCTAACATCAAATATAGAATTAAGAAATCATGGGATACACAGGAAATAACTTTTGAATGATCAAAGCTCAGAAGCCAAGCGTAACAAGAAAATTTCATTGAAGGAACCCAACAAAAGGATCCTTCTTACATGTTAGAGGCTCATCACTGCTGCCGAAAATTCAGGGAGAAAAGGCTCGTAGCAGATTAATTAATACTGGACAACAAACGGCCAGCTTGCCTCAAACAGCGATATAAAATTAAGGGACCCATAGGATAAGGGAAATTTTAAATGATCAAAGCTCAGAAGCCAAGCGTAACAAGAAAATTTCATTGAAGAAACCAAAGAAATGGATCCTGCTTACATGTTAGAGGCTCATCACCACTGCCGAAAACTCAGGGAAAAGGGGTTCATAAAGGATATACTAAACAAAAAAAGGCCATCATGCCACAAAAAGGAATGGATTAATACTCGACAAAAAATACGGGCAGCTTGCCTCAAACAGCGATATAAAATTAAGAGATCAATAGGATACATACGAATGAATTTTGAATGATTATAGCTCAGAAGCCAAGCGTAACAAGAACATTTCATTGATGAAACCCAACAAATAGATCCTTCTTACATGTTAGAGGCTCATCACCGCTGCCGAAAACTCAGGGAAAAAGGGTTCGTAAATTGACACTCAACAAAAAATGGCCACCATGCCTCAAACCGCAAAATAAAATTAAGACAAAAGCTCAGAAGCCAAGCGTAACAAGAAAATTTCATTGAAGAAACCTAACAAATAGATCCTTCTTACATGTTAGAGGCTCATCACCGCTGCCGAAGACTCGGGGAAAAAGCGTTCGTAATGAATGGACACTCAGACAAAAAAGGCCATCATAACTCAAACAGCAATACAAAATTGAGAGATCAATAGGATATAAATGACGGAACTTCTGAATGATCAAAATTCAAAGCTCAGAAGCCAAGCGTAACAAGAAAATTTCATTGAAGAAACACAACAAATAGATCCTTCTTACATGTTAGAGGCTCATCACTGCAAACTTGGGGAAAAAGGTTCGAAATGGATAAATGGTTTGAATGAAGTAGTTTCCAACAAACATTTTGGAGAATTTTCTTTAAACTGTGTTGAAAAGAACAATAATTACCTAAAACTACTTAAGTAATGTACCTATACCAGAAAACTACCAAAAACAAATGTACCTATACCAAATGGAATTTAACACTGACTTATCCATAACAAATTTCAACATTTATACATGAAGCTGAAGGTAAATTTAAAATGGATATTCATCTACTGGGTTGGCAGCAATATAAAAGCAGTTAACAAAAACAAACATAGTCATGTACAAATTAAATCAACCATATCAATTATTCCATATCATTAACATGAATCAGGAAACTCTCCCTACAGAACATCCTATCCCAAATTACCTGATTTTGAACAGCCTTGGCCATCCTCCTAAACTCCTTCTTCATCACAGATTTATGGAGCAATGCAGCAGGCTTGTTTTGCTTCTTTGTCTTAGTGGTTGCAAGCAAAACAGACTGATCCTTCCCAGCTGGCTGAACAGCGACAGTTTTCTTGTTGGCCAAACCTATCATAAATTATAAGCATAAAGTGAGATTCATACACACACAAAAAACAATTGAAATGCAAGGACCGAATACATAGAATATTTCACGCATAAAACAAATTTTTAAATTTAACCACGACACAAACTTAAACACGATTCAAAAGGAATATCATATAAATTAATCAAGCAAATAATTTCAATCAAAAGCAATTTTTACTAATTGTTTTTCATCAGTACCCATTTCTCATTATGCTATTGCATTTACGAAAGTAGATTCAAATACACAAACAAAGGTTAAAAGTGGTAAAACATAGTATTGTGTTATACCAGAGTACTTGAAAGAGTTGAGGTTGTAGAGATTATTGGGTTCTCTGCTGAATTGGACGCTCTGAGAACCATTTCCAAACTCTTTCACCAAAAAAGAGTTGTTTCTCTTAACAATCTCCCAAACAAGTTGTCCTGGTACTGTTGCCATCTTCTTCTATATCCTAACCTGAAATGCAGATTCAAATTGAGATCAAAACAGAGATTAAAAAACACTAACAACGAAATTAAACAAATCGAGAAGCACAAATAAAAACCTTTGCTTGTAGAGTTGAGGAGATGGAGAAGAAGAGTAAGAGGAAGTTAATTTTTCTGTGAGAATTTATAGCCAATAAAATGTGAAACCCTAATTCAACGCTTTCAATTTCGAATACACCTATGGGCTTCAATCATTACCCAAAGCAACAAATTGGACTCAAATTTTGGGAGTACTAACCGCACTACCTTTTTTCTACTCGCGCCTCTCCCTCTTTTTTATTTGAAATCTTTAAGATACCCGCTTGTTTCCACAATCTCTCTCCCCTCTCCCCCAATCCTCTCTACCCCATCCAATTCTTCCTACCCATTTTATGCACAGTTTAAGGTTTTTGCACACCTATTAAGAAAAATGATTAAAAATTTATATTTTATAAAAAATGTTGTTTAAATTATGATTTAACCATTTATCTCTCTACATAGATAAATGTAAGTTATTTATTAAATATAAAAAGTAGTCATGATTAATAAGGGCATTAGTGGAAAAGTATATTAAATGCTTCTTTGAAAATGTAAAGCAACAATTAATTTGAGACAAATTGATTTTGCTAAAACAACTTATATAATTATACTTTTAAGTTAAAAAAATTATTTGAGATGTGCAGCTCTCAGTTATACATAATTCAATCAAAGAGAATGAATCGACTATGCGAAGACATTTTCTCTTGTATCCAAGAAAGATTCTCTTTGAGTGATTATGGTAGTAGTAGCCCAATTTGAAGTATTCTGCCATAAAATTTCCTCAATTGTAATCTAGAGGATGAGTTTTACATGAAACAACTTGAAATATTCTCCTCTAGTGAATGTGAGAACCTAGTCTGCAAGCTTAATAAATACATTTATGGATTGAAACAAGTCTCCGTTAATGGTATTTAAAACTTTGTGAGGTAATCACTTCATTTCGTTTTGAGGAGTGTCATAATGTCATTGGTATATGTATATGCCAAAAGATAATACTTGTCACTAGAAGACCTATCACCATAATTCAGAGTTTCTTATTATGATTGATGATGGGTAAAATGAACAAAGTGGGAGAATGTTAGTTTTTATTTTATTTTTCTTTAATAATAGGCTTGCTCTGTTTTATAATAGGATTAAGAGTGAGTTGACTTCCTATTTGTTACGAAAAACTGACTCAAATATGCCCACTTTCAAGTCACATTCAGCCCATTATCTCATCACTTCTCAGTAATTGCTTGCTGGCTGCGAGAAACTAAGCCCCACTTGTAGATAGAAGTTGTCAAACTTCTATCTTTAGAAACAAACCTAAACCTACTTCTCAAGTTTAGGTCACCAAACCTACTTCTCTCTTTAGAAACAATACACCATCAAGTTTTATTAAGAGCTTTTGGAAAAACAAATCTGACATTACATGAGTATTTCCAAGAAAACTCCAAGGTGAAACATAAACCAAATCTGACATTACATTGTTTAAGATGAAATTATGGATGGATCCGGATGAGGATTTATACAGATGACATTAAATAGACACATAAGAGTAGCCAATAAATGTTGGCTCAATTGGTAAGGAGTTGACTCGTTCCTCACAAGAACGTGTGTTTAATTCTCATTGTCGATATGAGAACTTCTTTGGTGGATGATCTGGAAGTACATCTGTAAACACTCAAAAAGTTGGTGAGCCCCCATAGGTTAACTCACCTAGACACGAGAGTAAAGTGTTATGCCTGTTCTTTTTGTCAAATTGACCTGGCAATCCACCTCATGTATTGGGTTGGGTAGTGTATAGTATAAAACTATAAATGATAAATGATATTCAAACTTGAAGAGCAAAGTTGTTGAGTATTTAATTTAACACAAGGTGGTATGGTATGTGATCCATTTCCATTGGGATTAAGGTGATTGGGATAAAGATGGTCCCACACGAGTTAAACACAGATCCAACTTCATCGATCATACCAGACAACTAATTCCAATTGAAATTTAATGAGTTATTTATTCGGTATACAAAGCTACATTTTGGTGCATAGTACTCCATTCCATATCTAGAATCTAAATGTACACAATTTCAACAAAGTCTAGAGTCAAAGAAAATGACCTATTATTTCATAACCAGACTCCTACTTTGGATTACCCAATTCAATTTGACTTCTTTCCACTCCCTCAATAGAATAGACACTTGCATACATACATACATACAACCATGGATGCTTGAAAAGTTATTATAAAACATAAAACATATAAAAACAAATTACATGTATAAAATACACACACACACACACACATATATATATATATATATTAGAGAGAAAGTCTCGAGCCATGTCAAGTTGTCCAAACTTGCTCTACATGATAAGGACAGTCACTATAACAACATTGACATCTTTTTCCACACTCAACCTAAAAAATCACTTGCTTTTCTTTTCTTTTTCTTCCCACCATTGATAAAAGTCAAGAAAACCAACCAAAACAAATGAAAGAAAATAAAACTTTACCTAATTGATGCTCTTAAGTGGCCTTCTGATATTGTGATCCTCCATAGCATCATATCAATAAACTTGAGCTAGTTATATTAATTATATCACTCTTTCAATACCCTTAATGTAAGTACACTATATAGATCAGAATAATTAATCCATAATTGATAAGAAAAGACTCATTCTTTTTTCCATTTATTGAAAGCTTGAGCCAGGAGTGTATATAGCAAGATTAGACCACCCATTACTACCATTCCAATAACTTGAATCACCACTTTGCATACTCAGAAAATTCTCTGCATTACCATTATTTTGCAACTCCAACCCATGGGTCCTACCCGAACCCGAATTCACCAATGAACCAGAATTAACATTCTCCCTAAACTCTTCCATTTGAGCCATTTTGAGTTTTGACCCACTTGAATTCAGATCACCCAAAAGGCTATTTGATGCTAAAAGTGAACTGAAACTGCCACCAATATTAACCCCTCTTTGATCTTGATCAGTGAAAATCCGGGTCGGGTCAGATTCTGGAGCTGAAACAGTTACTACAGATGAGGTAGAAGAAATTGGTGGTGATGGTGAAGAAGATGATGAAGAACGTTTAGGGTTTGTTGATGATCTCTGCTTTGGATTCTTTCTTGTTCCACCACCAACAGGAATGTTTCTAAGAGCACCTCCTTTTGTCCAATACCTTTTGCAATTCTTGCAAAAATGGCGTGGCTGAGAGAGATTGTAGTTATTGTAGTAGCAGAATTTTGTGTTTGTTGAATCACAACGTGGACATTTCAGTTGTTCTTGTTCAGGAAAATGAGTTTTGATTGCTTCAGATTGAAATATTGTTGGGTCTTGCATTCTCAGATTCTCAGTCTAAAAAATCAAAACTTTTTTTTTATGGTTTTTTAAGCACTTTCTGTCACTAAGAGGATTTTGATCAAAGTGAAAACAAAGTTGTAATCTTTCAAGGGAATGAATTTGAGGGTAGAAAGATCTAAATCCTTTTAGAGAAATCAATTGGATGAAAAAGGTACAAGTAAGAAGAATGTAGAAAGAAGACAAAAAGGTAGGATATTTATTTTCAGAGTTAAAAATGGATTCTAGTAGAACAAGCCAAAATCTATATGAACTGATAATATATTTATTTTTTAATCTAGAGTAGAAGCAAATATAAAAGCTGAAAGAAAGAGAGAGAAAATTACATGGTTTGATGGATAAGAACAAAAGCAAATTGATTGATGATTGTTGTTCTTGTAAGCATCACTCTTGGATTTCTATGGATGGAGGAAAATGGTTAAAGAAGAAGCAATTGAAGATATTTGAATAGTGGAAGAAAATGTTGATGTGAATGATCAATGAAATGATGTATGAGTTTGTCCGCGTGACTGAGTGTGATGATGACACAGCCTTCAAATACTAGCCTACTAGTAGTGACTAGTACAAGTACTATTGGCTTATATCTTGGACCTTCTTATGGGCAAGTCCCACAACCCACCTAACCATGGTTAACTATCAAGTTAAAAAGCTGCATTTTTTTTTCTTGAGGATGTTGATTTTCTTAACAAAAAAACTAATTTAAGTAGTTTATGACTATGTTTGGGAAAAAAAAACGCGGATAGCAGATAGAAATTAGAGAAAAAATGAAATGCTATAAGTATAAATTCAACAATTACTTTAAGTAGTATTTCAAAAAACATTATAAGTTAGGGAAAAAATATTATAAACTAATTATGTCAAGCATCTATAATGAATTTATCTCTCGTAAGTTAGTAAATTGGTCTTACAAAATAGAGCTTATATAGTTTTCAGTTTTTGAGAAGAGGACAAAGAAGAATATTGAGAGAGTGGAGCAAGTAAAGAACACACATTCGGGTAGTCAAATAAACAAATGAGCAGCAAATCCACACATTTATTTGTGATTGATTACATTAATTCTATTACTAGTATTTTATTTATTCCATTGATAAACAAACAAGCATAGAAGAGAGCTAATGACCTGGTTAAACTTGACCGACATAAGTCCAATTTTGTGTCGTGTGAGTGAAGCCAAGTGAGCCAGCCAGCCAGCCATATGAGCCGCCACATAGTGGTGGACTGTCTCGAAATGCTAGCTAGCGTATGATGAAAGCAAGCGCAACCAGTTCATCCATCATATGGGATTTATGGACAGATCAGGACTGTTAAATCTGAGGCAAGCATAATGTGAATGGTTTGCGTGAAGTTACGGTCACCCCTAAAACGTGTCACTACCCTATGAGTGGAATACACTGTGAGTGGAAGGTGCTCGAGTAGTGAAAAGCTACCGCCACACACGGGTGTGATCGTGAAAAAACAGTGGGTCCCACTCATTTGCCTTTCATTGGCTTTTAGGAGCCTAGATATTTGACTCTCGTGGCCTGTGATCTGAAAATGAGGGGGGGTAGGAGGTGAACTTTGAAGAGACCATGTAGGTCCCACACGGTGTGTTTTGAATTATTATTTGGAGAAAGCTATCAATAAATTTACTTATGAGTTATAGAGATTAGAGAGTGATTCTGATCCATACCAATCAAACAATATGTTCTACCAATGTTTCTTCTGACTGAAATAATCTTAACTTCAAAATTTTGAATTTCCCAAGGGGCCAGGGGCCAATTTGCAAAGCACTTTCTTGTATCTAATACTCAAATCTCAAACACAACAAGGTGACAATGCCATCCATGGTGGGTAGGGTAGGGTAGGGCCATGTGTGTGTGCAAGAGCACTACTGTGGTGAGGCACTTCTATGTCCCCCTCGTGAAACACGAATGGATTAGGTTTCACACTATCTATCCTATCCGTGTAATTTTATTATTTTTTATGAACAAATATGAATATGTAAGCTTTCTTATATATCACCGAATTTCTTACTTTATCCAAAATTTAAATATATTAAATAATCATCTTTCCAACTACTCTTTTTCTTAAAAAATAAAGGCTTAAATATCGTTTACCCCCCTGCAAATATCACGAAAATCCACTTACCCCCCTGCAAAAAAAAAACTTTTAAAATTAACCTCGCAAATACGATGTGTTTTTAGTTACCACCCTGCTGTTTTTTTTTTGTTAACAGCGTTAACTTAAGGTGACCTGGATTGCCACGTGGATAACAGGTGGATAACATGTGGATATTAGGTCAAAATTAGGTCAAAATCCCTAAAACTCGCACCTCACTCCCATCTCACTCTCGCATCACTCTGGCATCTCACTCTCGCATCTCAGATCACTCTCGCACCTGCTTACTGTGACGATGGTAGAAGTATTTGACGAACATGATTAAAACATTTGAGAAGACGAAGGAAGAAGGAAGCAAGGTGACCTACAAAAGAAGAACGAAGGACGAAGGACGAAGATTAAAAGCTGGTGACCTACAATAGAAGGTGTTGACGAAGAGAAATTAGCTCAGGTTTGCACATGCACTAATTTTTTGTACTTTCAGAGTTTAATATTGAAAATTTTTGGGGTTAGGGGACCACCATGTGGGTAGGGACAAATATTGATTGTGTTGGGTTTAGTGTTGAGTTGTCTAGGGAATCTTTACTGGACGAATATGTTGGTTTTAGTGTTGTTATTGTGTTAATTGAAATGTCCAGTTTAACCCTAGTTCTGATTTGAAATGTCTGATTTAGCCCTTTGGTTTTGTTTTTACAGTGATGTCTTTTAGTGTTGTGTTTCATCATGGTGGGAAGTTTGTTAAGAATGAGATACTTGAGTATGAAGGGGGCTCAGAGTCATCAGTGGCAGGTCAAGATGTTGATAAATGGTCATACTTTGAAGCTGTTGGTATCTTGAAGGAATTAGGTTTTCAATCTGGTAGTTATAGAATTTGGTGGAAAGTTAATGAAGCTGTTGTGTTTAAGAGATTGTTGACTGATGAGGATGCATTAGAAATAGCTGAGCATGCATTGAAGAATAAAGTTGATGCTCATATCTACACTGAGCACTTTGAGCAAGATAGCTATGGTGTATCTGATGCAAATGAAGGAAATCAAGGGGAAGACAGTGAAGACAGTGAAGATGATGAACTTAAGGGTATTCATATGGGTGACAGTGAGGAAGAGAGAACAATGGGAAAAGATGATGGGTTTGGATATGACAGTGAGGAAGCTCATACACCAGCTAAAGCTCCATCAACATCAATTTTATCACCAGGTGGATCAAGAATTGTCATAAATGGCACCCATTACAGAGTAAAAAGTACGGCAAAAAGAACACCAACTAAGAAAGATGGTGCAAGTACTAGTGCCCAAGTTCAGGATGTGGGTGAACTAGATGGTGGCTACATGAGTGAGGAGTTAGGGAGTTCTGACCCAGATGAAGAAGATGGTGGTAGAAGGAAACAACCAAAATATGAAAGATTTAGGCGAGAGGAGCTTGACAAAAATTACAAGTTTAAGGTTGGTTTAGAATTTGGTTCTCTTGATGAGTTTAGAGATGCAATTAGAGAGTGGACAATATTAAATGGGAGGGAGATGCAGTTGGTCAAAAATGAGAGTGATAGGGTGAGGGTAGAATGCAAGGTCAAATGTGGTTTTAAAGCACTTGTTAGTAAGGTGGGCCATAAAGAAACCTTTCGAATGAAAACTTGGGAAGGGACCCACAAGTGTGCTAGGGTCTTAAATAATAGCAATGCCAGGTCAAAATGGGTGGCCAAAACAGTAGCCAAAAGGTTAAAGATTACTGAGGGTGTAAAGGTGAAAGACATAATGGCAGAAATTAGGGCAAACTACAAGGCTGGAATCTCATTTGGTAGAGCTTGGAGGGCTAAAAGAATTGCACAACAATTAGTTGAAGGTGATGCAGAAAATCAATACTCTTTGTTGTGGAGGTATGCAGCAGAATTGAAGAGGGTAAATAGTGGTAATACATGCAAGATTAATATGCTCAGACCAATACAAACACTACAGCCAAGGTTTGGGTCTTTTTATTTCTGCTTTGATGGGTGCAAGCAGGGGTTTGTGAAGGGTTGTAGGCCATTTATATGTGTAGATGGCTGTCACTTGAAGACCAAATTTGGTGGACAGCTTCTAGTAGCTGTTGGGAGAGATCCAAATGATGAATATTTTCCACTAGCTTTTGGGGTTATAGAAACAGAAACCAAGGAGTCCTGGAGATGGTTTTTAATCTTGTTGTTGGAGGACATAGGTAAAGATAAAAGATGGGTCTTTATTTCAGACCAACAGAAGGTAATGTTTGCTATTTACTCGGATTTTATTTTTATGTTTTTAATATTATTTATTTCAGACCAACAGATGGTTTTTAACCTTGTAATGTTTGCTTGTTTATATTTAGGGTTTGATACAAGTGTTTGAGGAGATGGGATTGGAACACAGGTTGTGTGTTATGCATTTGTATGCAAACTGCAAGAAGAAGTTTGGTGGGGGGACTATCATCAGGGACCTCATGATGGGGGCATCAAAGGCAACATATTACCAAGCATGGGAGAAAAAGATGACTGAGTTGAAGAAGGTTGATGCTAAGTGCTGGGAGTGGCTTATGGGTGTACCTACTACATATTGGTGTAAGCATGCTTTCTCTTTTTACCCTAAGGTTGATATTGTGATGAACAATTTGGCAGAGGCTTTCAATAGCACAATACTTAATGCTAGAGATAAGCCTATTCTCACCATGGTCGAATGGATTAGGGAATATTTAATGGATAGGTTTGCTAAGCAGAGTAGAAAACTTCTTAGATGGCCACATAGAGTGATGCCTAAGCCTAGGCAGAGGTTGGATAATGAGGTTGAGGCAAGTGCTAATTGGTTGGCTACATGGACTGGTTGTAACCTTGAGTTTCAGGTCATACACACATTTGGTACTAGGGCTTTTATTGTTGATTTAGATAAATTAACATGCAGTTGTAATTTTTGGCAATTAGTTGGTCTTCCCTGCAAACATGCATGTGCTGCCATAGCGTATAGAGAACAGTCACCTGAGGATTTTGTGCATTCATGTTATACTAGATTTAGTTATGAACTTGCTTATGGTCATGGTATTAGTGCAATAAATGGCCAAGATATGTGGCCAAATGTTGAAGTGGATCATATGCTACCACCACAGTACAAAAGAGGCCCTGGTAGGCCTAAGAAACTAAGGAGGAGGCAACCTGATGAGGAACAGGAACCTCATGCTAAGAAGCTTAAAAGGAGTGGAACCTCATACAGATGCACAAAGTGTAACCAATTTGGTCACAATAGCAGAGGATGCACGAGCACAACAATCAATCCAGATGCACAAAAGAGGAAGGTAATGTATTTGACTTATTCTAACAGATTTATGATATGAAATTTTTTACTGAACTGAAATTAATTTGGTCTTGTTATTGTTGGTTGTAGAGAAAACCAAAGAAGGTTTTGGTTGAGGTTGATCCAAATGCAGATGCCACTGCTCCAAATGGTGCTCCTACTGTCTCTGCCACTGCTCCAAATGGTGCTCCTACTGTCTCTGTCACTGCTCCAAATGCTGCTCCTATTGTATCTGCCACTACTCCAAATTCTGCTCCAAATGCTCCAAATGTAACTACAAATGCTCCAACTGATGTATCTGCTGCTGCAACTGGTGTTTCTGCTGCAACTGGTTCATCTGCTGCAAGTGGCCTACCTGCCTATTTTGTGCCTAATCGAATTGGTAAACTTAAAGTAACCAGAAAATTGAACCTCAAGGTGCATAGGACTAGGTTTAGTACACGATTGAAGAGGACTGTACTACCTCCTACTGGTCCTGGTACTGACCCAAATAAGCCACTACTTGTTGAGGATGATGAAGGGAGCAACAACCATGGTGACTTAACACAAGAATGAAGACTGAAGACTGAAGACTAAGTAGTTAATGTACTTAGGAAGACTATGTAATTAAATATTTCTAATGTCTGTTTTGAACATGGTGCCACTTGTTTTGGAAACTTGTTATATTTGTATCTGTTTTGGGAACATAGGATACTTAATGTCTCTTATTTTAAGTGAATCAAATATGGTACTCAATGTCTCTTCTTTATGTCAATATAGCCTTCTGTTGCTCTAATTTGTGTTTAATAGGAAACTTCATTGATACTTAAAATAGAGCTTACAACATTGATAGTTAAAATACATAATTAATGGATTGGTTACTAACAGTTTTCCTAAACCAATCCAACAAAATTACACCTTACAACATTGATGCCTACTTAAAATACAGCTTATAACATTGGTAGTCATACTAACATTTTTCCTACTTTTTAACTAGGTCAAATTTCTGAAAAATCAACACCACAATAAACAAAACCACTATTGCTTGCATCCATCTCATTTTCTTCCTCTCTTCACACAACTTCAGTTTCAGTTTAGTTATTTTCTTTGACTCCCATTCCTTGAAATTTTGTTCACAATTGGATTGACAATCCGTTTGTGTTGCTTCTGAAACTGACACCATCTTCATGGTTTCAAAATCTAGCTCATCATCCCAGACAAACAAATCACAACTTGCTGCTTTCTGCAAAGAAAAAAACCCTAAACAAACAAATCCCGTACAGTGAAGACAACAGGAAAATGAAAATCAACAATGTAACATACCCCAGAATTTTTACACTTCCAGAATCTTCTTCCACGGTTTATAGCAGTGTTCGCAATCCATATACGCATGGCTACTCCACACCCACAAACAGGGAGTAACCCTTGCCTTGATGCAGCACTGGAAGAGGCGTTGCTTCTTGCCATTGGAGAGCTCAAAGAAGAAGAAGAAGAAGAAGAAGAAGAAGACGAAGAAGAGAGAAGAGACAGGCGCTGGTGAAACTGAATTTTACGAAGAAGAAGAGGCCAGAGGAAGAATGTTGGATGTTGAAGATGATGATGAGGAGAAGAAGAAGAAGTGAGATTTTGACCTAATATCCACATGTTATCCACCTGTTATCCACGTGGTAATCCAGGTCACCTTAAGTTAACGCTGTTAACAAAAAAAAACAGCAGGGTGGTAACTAAAAACACATCGTATTTGCGAGGTTAATTTTAAAAGTTTTTTTTTTGCAGGGGGGTAAGTGGATTTTCGTGATATTTGCAGGGGGGTAAACGATATTTAAGCCAAAAATAAATAAGATATTCGATTGTAAATCGTAAAAGATGCAGCCTATGGTAAGAATACGGGAAGGAGTTTCATTTGTATGGTTTGTAGGGATGAAAATGGCACCTTAGTTGCCGGTGGTGGCCCTGCGTATGGGTGAGAGGGGCGATGATCGTCCACGACTCCATTTTTCAAAGGGCACTAAGTTTATATTTTATTAATATATATAAATTTAAAAGTGATAAATGGTTAAATAGACTTGTATTTTGTGCCCAAAAAAAATACACTTGTATTGATTCAAATTAAAAATACTTTTCGAAATTCTTTTTACTGGAGTTTTTTTTTAAAGTTACCGTGATTATAAATAATTTTGCAAGAATGGTATTTATAAGGTTTTGCCTAGGGCACCTAAAATCTAAGGACCGGACTTGTTAGTTGCAACTGCTGCCTTGGGTTGTTTTGCTACCTTGCCCCTTATGGATGGGGTTGTGTAAAGCCATGGCTTTTGGTAGGAATCCTAATCTCCAGGAGGTGATATTTGAAGGCGATAACTTACCTGTTATTGAGGCAGGACAAGAGATTATTACCTGTAAAGCCATGGCTTTGCCTATGTTCATAGGATGGCAATGGAGTTGTTCATTCGATTGCTAACCATCGAGCGTTGGGGAAGGATTTCAAAGGTTATGATTGCCAATGCTCGATGCAGGCACGGATCTACTAGTAACATATTGGGGGCACTTGCCCCCACTTAAAAAAATATTTTGGTTAGAGATGTATATAACTAATTTATTTTGCCCCCATAAAAAAATGAAGATTGCTTCTATAAGATAATTTTTTAAATTAAATTTAGAAATTTCACAAGTGATAAATAAAATAGAGAGCATGTTGTTACTAATTTTACCTTTTTAGCTACATAATTTGTAGAAATTTAGGTATTTTAGAATTTTTTTAAATGAAATTATGTATTTTGTAAAAACTTGCAATTTTTTTTTTGAAAATATATTATAAGCTATTTTTTTGCACCCACTAATAAAAATTTCTAGATCCGTCCCTGGCTCGATGGTTCCCTTCTTGTTCGAGTTGATGTACTTTTGTTTGCAATTCCTTAGTTGTGGTTTGTATTTAGCGTGTACTTTTGTTGTCCCTTAGTTGGGCTGGCCTGATTCGTGACTTTGCTCTATTGGGCCTTGGGTTGTTGTGTGTTGTGGGCCAGTTGGTTGTTTTGGGTCGTTCTGCTCTGTGTGTTTGGCCTTTTTGGCTTGTGTAAATCAGTACAACTCTGTTGAGCAACAAAAAAAAACTTTGAAGAAACTTCAAATATCTGGATTCACAAAACAGTTTATTAGTTACATCATGATTAAGAATTGGTTGTGAATTAGAGAAGACAAGTAAAATTTTGACATGAGCCGTATATAAAAAGTAGCAACATTCCCACCATCTTTTCTGCAACAACATTCATAAATGGAAAAGCATCTAAAACTCAAGATTACTTGGATGAGACGATATGAGTCTCTTCCGATTTAATTAATGGTCTCAAGTTCGATTTTTGAATTGCTAGAATGAAACAATGTTAAAATTCTCGAAAAAGCATTTGTGATCGTACCTTGTTTGACATTGTTTTTCTTTGTAGATACGCGTGTGAAATACCCAACTAATTTACACACAAACATTTATAATGATTAATGACACTCAAGTTCCAAAAATTAGTGTTGAGAATATTCGGGTGCCAAACTTTTTGAGGCATGTGTATCCTATGTATTTATTTTTTTGGGTAAACAAACAAGCTTAATTAAACATGAAAATTCAAGCAAGAGTATAAGTTGTGCATAGCTGCTACAAATGCTACAAGACAGCAACAGAGTTTTTAACCCACTGGTCGTTATGCCTCAACATAGCTACGAACAGAATAACTAGCAAAATACATCATAAGTATCCTAAGTATTGTTTTGTTTTGCTTTGCAAGTTGTTTATTTTTTTTCATTTCATTGAGCCACACACTTCATATTAAGGACAATTAGGATAAGGAACAAGCTGGTTATCACTTAACACGTTAGTTATACCACATCATCACATCCCAATAAAGGATCTGTCATAACTGGAATATATAGATATCAATCTAATTGACAGTAACCTAGCCAGGGAGTTAATGGGAGCAACATATTCTTTTATTGTTTCTATCATGCAATATGCATGCTCAATATATATTCTCTCTAAGCAACTTAAAAACAGGAATATGGTTCTCCCTAACATTTTCACAGATTCTGTAAACCATGTAACCAATATAGAAAGAGAATATGCTAAGAGAATACGCGTGAATGGAAATGAAACCAAAAGAACATCATTCTAATGTGCAACAACAGAAGCTAAGCTTAAACATAGTAGCCTGTGAATGTAAATCCCCTGCCCACAATCTCGCCTCCACAAAACCATGCAAAACACTCAAGTCCAAACAATGCACCATAGCCAATTTTCTCCAAGTTCAGATCCTCCCTATTCTTCCATAGGCTCTTAGCATAGTCCAATTCCTTCCAGAATGAATTGTAACGAAGAGGAATACTACAAAAAATAAAGAGCAATTAAAGGTGTTTATTCTAATCAAAATATGCATGACGTACTACCATTTTATTGCATGTTCATCTGTTCATGGATTATAGAGTTGCATATAAAGATGCATCAATGCAATGCAATGCATCAAAATTTATTATGAAGAGTTAGGTGAAATGATTTCCAGATCACGTTCCATCCACATTTAAAACATTATTTATAAGTGAAGATATGATATGATATGATAGGATATGATATGATAGAAACCTGGCAAGGCGAGTATAGAACAATTGTTTGGCCAATGATTGACACTTTTCAATGGTGGGTGGATCCTGAATATAATGTTTGTTCTGTTCTAACAACACCTTGTAGAATGAACCTCCATGGTTTGCCACTAACGATGATGCTTGGCTCACCTTTGATTGCAGCTGAGGAATCTTTGATGCCATGGATTGAACACAATACGAACCTGAAGGGAAGGGTAGATGAAAGTTTATGTGATGAATTCGTAGGAAAAGACGCTGGATCTTGTTCTTGTATGAGTGTGACAAGTTTACATTATTAACAGACATACAAATCTACTCTCCACTCGCCGCTAAACTTGGATTACCCACTGACTGTGTCAACCTAGTACTCCTCTATACATGGTACTTATGTCATGTTTTATTTTAAGAAAAACTCACATTAATTTAAATAAAAAAAATGACAAATAACCGTTTTAAGCATTAGAACAATAGCAGCTGCCCCTTTTTTGTGGAGTTAGATAATACATTATTCAAACAAAAATAATATAATTTGAATAACTGGTTTAAAGTTTGAACATTCAGACTTGCGCATCATTATCATTAGTTATTGCAAAAGTTACAAGGTAATGTATGTCTACGCTTACCAAACAATTCAAATATTGCATGAACCAAATTATTGAACCTGATTTGAGGTAACGCTGCATTGAAAAATTTGACGGAGGATAAACCATGTTTAACGGCCATTATGTTAATTAGTCTGAAATAGTGGTGACCAAGTACAAGACGAAAATGAAAATGAAGGCTTATTAATCTTACATTCATAGATAAAAGTAGTAAGAAGTTATAAAAGCATGTTGAGAAAACAATGACTAAAGTGCAAAGATTATCCAACATTCAAACCTAAACTTATTACCTTTTACACAAAGATTAACAACGGGTACAACAAAATTAGACTTTGAAAAATGTCAGATAAAATTCCAACACAAAAATAATCAATGAAAAAATGATGTACTGCAGGTTTTAATTGCTCCATCTCACTGGACTAAAAAAACAAAAAAAGAAAAAAAGCTACATTTTTTAAACCTTAATCCTAGTGGCAGACATTGAACATCCCTTAGTAGTATCTGTTGTAGGAGAGAGCTACAATCACATTTTCTTCTTCACTTTCAAGCCAAACACAATTTGAAACATTGATCACTGCACCTCCTCTTTCAGAAGAAGATACAGAAAATAGAGGAAAGAATATTAGGGTTGAAAAGGGGACAACATGAAACAAAAGAAAAGAGAGAAAGAGAGAGATGCTGCCCATCCAGTTACAAAATACGGAATTCTCCTACTCGACGGGGAATTCGGAAACAGCCACTTCTGGACCTTTTTTCTAAAAGCTCTGAAGGGCACCTGTAGTGTGAGAGTTAATGTAATCTCCAATTCAGTGGTTGATAGGAAGGGAAAAGAAGCCTTCTCCACAGCAATTCAACCAAGCAGATGCATATCTATGTGTATGTCGTCGCCTTCAATCATCTCTTTTTATGCATAGTACATGTACAAGCTATTTGCAGCAGCACAAGCAATTGAATTTTCAGATGGATGCCATGCTAAGTGCAGTAACTTTGTTGTGAAATCAAATGAATTCCCATTTGCATCCCCAGGGGTTTCTGCTCCTGTTTAAGATATTCAAACGCGTGATATATACTATGATAAGAAACAAAAAAAAATATACTACGAGATCTTGCTCAAATCAAACGAGAGAAAACGAAGAAAACTAACCCCGTCTTACAACTCGTGTTATACTATTTCCCAGTGATCTAGAAGGCCTGGAGGGCGTTGGAACTTGTCGCCTGATAAAATGTAAAAGTTAATATAAACATAAACAAAACTATGCTTGAAGTCGGAGATTCAATAAAATTACCTCATTGGATTTTTACTGGCTTCCAAGGTTGTAGCCTCGGCACTTCCAGGGGAACAACCAAATACACGGAATAGATTGCTGGCATCAAATGAAACAAAATCGTAACATGCAGGATAAACATTTTCAGTGATAAGTGAAACATTGACTGGGTTTGTATCACAGACCTGTAAGAACCAGTTGCTACCCGCAACCCGTCACCACTCAGACAACACTCGAACTTATCAAAAATTGAATCATTTTCATACAAATCACAAAGCTGGCATGTTCAAAGAAAGGCTAACCAGTTATAACTCAATAAAGGGACAGAAAGAAATTTATGGTTCATCATCACCTGCATAAGCACAGGAATCTAACCTTAGGTCTTAAGTACTCGTGAACCTGGAAAGTTGCAACAGGGCCGGAATCCATATTTATGTCCCATAACTGCAAACAAGTCAAGATAAGTCAAATCAAGTGAAACTTTAAGTACGCATCCTATTTTCATTCTTGGGTACTTATGTCATTTAGCACATATACCTCTTTCTTTTCTCTCCTCTTTTCTTTTCACTTTCTCCTATTCCAAACAACTTAACAATCATCTTATTTTCTACTCTCTTCCTTAATTTTATTTTCTCTTCCTATCCTCTATCATTCTTTGATGCACCAAACATAGGCTAACATTTGACAATGTACCCCCTTAAATTTTGAAAAAAGATTGTAAGTTGTAACAGCCACTTTTGTATATTTTATGTCAGTCAATTCATAAATCTTCCTATATGGAACTAAAATAGAGTATATAGAACATACAATAATACACAAATCTCGCGTTTTAAGCACCTTGAGTCCATCATAAAATGACAAGAACGAGGGAGATATTGACCATAGATTCCAAAGAAAGTGGAATAAAAAGGGTGCGTGTAATATACTAATATGTGCACCACTAAAGCTTAAAAGGAAATTTGCTGCACAACTATAAGACCTACAGTGAAATATAGGACTGAATATTGGTGAATAAAGAAACACGAAGAAAATAAATTATCACAAATATGGGAATGTTACAACAATTGGTGGTTACACAAGACAAGAAGTTTAGGAATGAAATCATTAGACATAAAATTGTGGTAGCTCTAACTGTAGAAAAAATAATCAAATCTCGTCTTAAGTGGTTTGCAGAGAAGAGCCTTAGATAGGAGAGGAGACCAAGAAAAATTGAAGATCAAACCATTAAAAGAAGTTTAGAAGGAAAAAAAACGATTAATCTTTAAACTAAATACATAACAAGGACTCGGGGCATTGTTTGGTTCATGCAGCTGACTACATCAAGTGGGAAAAGGCAGGGTTGTTATTGTTGAATAGTAGTCAATCCATAATTAAACCACTTTAGATTCAACTACTTCTTCCATTTCTTGCTTATTGAAAAATATTATTGGTTAGGAAATAAGTTTCAAAAATATTAATCTTTCAAGTACAAACTAACTATTAGGATGCTGTTTTAGAGTAAAAAGAGATTGATTGCCAAAAATAAGGCGTCTATTTCCAAAAGTCCAAAATATTACGAACACTTTAACAGATGCGAAGATTTATGAAACTATAAAACTTCAAAGTTCACACCTTTAGAGTCATGTAATCACGACTAAGTATGTATCTTCCATCCTTCCCAAATTTTATGTCTGAGATAGAAGCAATGATCTCTGTGAAAAATGATCTGGATCCTGGGGCCTCTTGTTCCTCAAATCTGCACCAAAGTGTATTGCCTATTAGAATAATGCATACATATAAATAGCCTTCAATGTTTTTCTCTAATTAAGAAAAATTGCCAAAAGCATCTTTCCAGTATTTTTGCCTACCATCTCAACATTTGTTAAAATATGTAAGCATTATGGAAGGAGTGAGGTATTTATTTGTTAAGAATAGTAAGATTAAAGATTAGCATGGAAAGAACATTAAAAAGAGAGGTGCTTACAGTTTGTTAAAAAATGTAAGCATTATGGGAGGAGTGAGATATTTATTTGTTAAAACTAGTAAGATTAAAGATTAGCATGGAAAGAACAACAAAAAGAGACGTGCTTACAGTTTGGAATGAGAATCACACAATGCTGATTGCCGCAAGTCAATAAGACGGATTGATCCCTTTGAACTGCTATATGCCAACGTATTACAATGTGTAGGGTGGAATTCTGCAGATGTTATAACCTCTGCAATATAGGGTCATAGCTCAGCCAATATTTAAAAAAAGGGGGGGAACAAGCTGACAATAGATGAAAGCAGGTGATTTTTTCTTCACTTTACTCTAAAACCCGTGAAAGCACACAGCACTCAAACAGTCTAAAGTTTACCAACTAATGATACGAACTAGTTATAGTGCTCAACCAAATTACCAACAGAAAAATTTACACCGCGAGATAAATTTTTCATCAAGCTTACCTGTCAGATCCTCCATGTTTGCAGGCTTTACATCAACAATATTAAAACTTTGATTGCTTATTTCCAGGTTCCAAAGATTTATTCGCAAATCATCAGCTGATATGAACGTTTCGCCATCACTACAAGGTATGAGCAACATAACACCATCCAGATTTTGATCAGATATCTGAAACTATGAAAGAAACTGAAAAATAAAGGTGCAAAAAAATCATCTAGACATCAAGCAATACTCCAGATTCCAGATAGAAAATAACTATTTATCCATTTCCCTTTCAAGAACGCCATCAACCTGAGAGAAAAAAGTTATAAAAGCAGGATTGACCCTAAATAGCCTTTATTAGAATATGAACATTCAGTGTTCTCAATTCAACCAAAAATTTACTAAACTACAGCCAAATATAATGTGTACCAAGAAAGCTAAAATCACCTGTTATTTGAAATAGAATTGATATGATAATCATGTGCATGGGCATACACTCTACGACATCGAGCAACCAAACTGGTTTCATGGCTATTCACCTACGTAAGTACACATTTTAGACATGAGTTAGTACTGCAAAATCTCAAACATGCACTTGTTATAGTTTGAGAATGAAAGTACTTGAAGCACTTTCAATCGTTTCTTCTTTCTAAAGTATCGGGATCATAAAACATTAAAATAAAAACTGACAAAAACTACATGGAATGGAGTAATCAAAATATGATATCAAACTCTAATATATCTTCTGTACTTCTATTTCAACTTCCTTTTGCACTTAAGCATACGCAGCTTGTTATAAGGATTTAATACTTTTACGTCTGCATGATACTCTGTTGCTTGCCATCATTAATAAGGCTATATTTATTTAAATTTTCTTTATGGAGGGGTCTATCTAGGATGGCTCATACTTCTACTAAGGTGAATATACTGAAATATTTGCGATAAACGCACTTAAGCAGAGGCAGCATGTTATAAGGATTTAACAGTTATTTGGTCTATGTGATGCTTTCCTCCTTGACATCATTAATAAGGTTCTATTTGTTTAAATAAAAAAGTCATAAAGTTGTTATGCTCTAAAATAGAAAAAACTACCTCAAGTAGCATCATGAAATCAACCATTATTTAAACCTTTGCCATACCAAGCCTTATGAGTTCAAGCTATTTAACTTCAAAGTAATAAGAAACGAGACGAATGTGTTCAATTTTTAAAGAAAAAATTAGCATTGCCGGGCTCTAACATTTACACTTTTAGCTAATAATTCATAGGTCTTTTATAGAATAAGTCATACCATAGGAAATTTATCTTTGATAAACAAATATCAGAAAATGAATTACAAGTGGAAGGGTTGTATACAACTACCACGGGTAATCTTAGTGATGGTATGCCTCCTGGGGGAAATGAGAAGTCGTTGCTTAGATAATTGTATGATCCATCAGGATTTCCTCCATTTACAAGGTATGACCCAGAACTACTTGAATTACTCGAACTAGCAATAGAGCCATTTCCCATGGTTTTTGAAGGGTCAACATTCATCTCAGCAATCTTCTTGACCTTCTTTTCTTGAACCTGATCAACTCTCAGATAAGGGAAAATAAGAAAAAATGAACTAGAAACAGATTAATCAAATTATTCATTTTCTACAGATGCACAAGCAAATATTCAATATGCGTAGTAGTGCGGAACATATTTATTCAAAATTCTCCCTGGGATTTATTTCATAATAGGGCCTTCTTTCATATCTGATTCTCACCCCCTCACATCTCAATGCATTTAACTATTAAGACACCATATAACTTAATAAACTTCTAGAAGTTAAACTTAAAACGCAAAAGAATTGTCAACTAGGGTACTTGAAAGACAGCAGTGTTCAGAAAGGAAGTCATGATATTATGCACTTGAAAACAAACAGCCTACACGCGCATGCACCCTCAAATGTTCCCCTATACATGCAAAGCTATCTGGTTAACTGAACAATAGTTCAATTAATAACTAGTGATTTTGAGGTAATCTCTAGAGGCTAAGCCCTGCAAGTAGAATCCAATTGGAATGCGGATATACAAGCCTTGTAGTTGTAAGTAATCATACATCTCTATAAATAGATAAACTGTCAAAGCATGTGAAACAAGGCATCAAACTTAATTCCAAAAAAGTGCAAACTTGTGAACATTTAGTGAAGAAAAGAAAGTACATATTGTGCATTCGTGCTACAAACGAGCACTTATTTCATACCTTCCAAAATTTGATGGTTTTATCATTTGTTGAGAGAAGGAAAACGGCGCCATTAGCTGTTTGGCACCATCTGATTTTGTTGATTTTCTCTTCTATCTCCAAACTCTTAAGATAGTCAAACTGAAAAAATGATCATGCATTATAAATGTTGAATCCAATGAGGCATAAGATGTTGGTGCAACATTATGGAGGCAAATAATGATTACCTCAGGTTCGTGACTTTGAAATTCTGTTTTGTAACGAAATTCAGGATGCCTACTGATAGAATAGTCCATCCTCTCTGAGTCTCTTCTAGATCCGCCATGCTGCATGTTTCAGCATACACACATATTACAATACTAAGTGCATAACATGGAATCTGTGAAAGCATTAGTTTAGCGCATTTGTAATAAAAAAAACTTGCACAAGCAAAAATCAGACTTACATCTTTTGCATCTGTCCTTTCAAAGAGAACAACTCGACCACCACGATCACCAGTAGCTAGATGATCGCCAGACTTGTCAAATTCGATAGCAGAAATTATGTCCACTGTAGAAAGACATGTGGGCAAATAATTAGGAAACTTTCACATATCCTGCAACAAAAGCTAACTCATATTTGTCAATGACTCTTAATGCAACTATGAGGATGTTCACTCAGTCAACCTCACACACTCCTTCCCTTGTTGAAAGCACCTAACCCCAGATTCTAAACGGTAACTTCATGCAACACATTGCACGTCTGCCTATTTCTTAATTTCATGATATCGCCACTGTCGTTTCTCCTTTGTTTCCTTTTTGACACTGATAGAATTGCTAAACAGCCCATTCTAAAACTATCCACTAAGTATTTCCATTCAAGAGACACCACCCTCATCGTTACCGGCACACTCCAACCTAGCGAACTCTGCCAAAACCATAAGTGTTTGCATTATCAAAGGCACAAATTACAACTAGCCCGAGTAGCCCAGCAGTCAATCTTCAACGCACTCATCAAACTACACAGCCCAACATTAAGATCTAACCATCTTACTCAAACAAACTCAAGAAACCAACTAAAGAAACAAACATTATTGAGAAACAAAAGAAACCAATTCTCAACAACAGAAGTTGCTTCAACAACACAAGCACGAGCTAGAGAGACACCAAAAACATAAAGCAAGTCACAATAGCTCAGTTTCATAGTGTCAAAATCCAATCCGGTAATTTCACATTGCAAAGACAAGACATTCAACAAAACAACTACCGGTCAAAAGAACCAATCAAACCACTACTTTTCAAACCAAAATCAAACCATACCCACACCACAATCGGACACCGATATAGCAATGACCCAAAAAGCCAAAACAAGCATTACTTGACAAAACAACAAATGACTAACCAAACACGATCCGAAACAGATCGAATCAAACCCTAATCACAACAAACGAATTGGATCCGACAAAGTCACACAAAACATGTCCCTTTCCCCACCCAACAATACTTGGTTGCAAAATTACCTTCTTGAACTTCTTCACCCGCCGTGCGTTCACCGAAGACCTGCGAGAATTTCCACTCAAGAGCGGGAGGTGGGCCCACCGGAGCTGCGACAACCTCATCACCACCGTTCATTTGTAAAGAAATCAACGGCTACCGAAGACGAGAGTGAATCGACCAATCCTAATAGTGCATCAACGATTGCTTTCTGGGTTTTCACAAGATCATAGGTTCAGAAAGACCAATCTAAAAAAGACATAAATTTTTTTTTTCCTCTTCTTCTCTTTGGGTTCCCAGTTGAACCATTGGAACACAAAAAAAGACCGAAAAATTTCTCTCTCCTACAATTTTCTTTGTCTAAAATTTTCTCTCTCTAGAAGGCGAAAATTGGAATTTCGATGGATTAAAATAACTTCACAAACGGTCTTTCGTGTTGGAGATGAAAAATTAAAAAAAAAAACAAAAAACAGAACAAAATAAATCTGTTCTCACTTCTCACTCCACATAACCATAAAAATTGGTTTATGTCTGATTTTATTTCAAATTTATTTTTTACGTCTGTAAAAAATTTATAAATATTTTTTGTCAAAAAAATAGTATAGAAATTTCATCGTTTGATATCCTTATGACTTATCTGTTTGTTACGTAGCGAGGTGAAAGTACAAAGTTTGATTGGACTGTGGTTATGGACGGATGGCAATGGCTGTGTGGTACGGTCAGGTTAGGTTAAGAATAATTTTTAAGATGATTGAAGTTTATTAATTAAGTATTTGTGTTCTTATCAAAAAAAAAATTAGTATTTGTGTGGATCGATAGATATTCTTTTTTATTTATTTAAGGAAAAAAGTCATTGAGTGAAATGACTTGGATGGCCTAGTATCTTTGGTTAGGATAAATTCTGAAATGACTAGAATGATTTAGTTATTGCAAATTTTCCACTACATTTATTGAATCCGATTCAAATCAAGTTCTTTTGTTTTATTTTATCCAATTGGCATGATTTTTTACTAAAAAAAACTAGTTTAATTTAAAGGACCAAGGCATAATAAATCTATAGTGTCGTCTGTCAAAAAAAGTATAAATCTTTAAGGATAATGATAATACGGAATCCAAACTTCATTTATAAAGTTTTTTTTGGTTACAATAGAGAAGAAGGAAAAGAAAAAAAAGAAAAAAAAACTAGGGCCTAACAAAAGAGACACTTAGAGCATCGGCGCTTAAATAAGACTCCAATCCAATAGACGGAGAGGAAATCTGAACATACGGAGACCCACAATGAACCCCCATTTTAGCAAGAAAATCAGCACAAAAATTTGCTTCCCTATAAGCATGAACGACAATTTATCATAATAACATTCATACTTAGATAAGATTGCAGTTATGTTAAATCTCTTGAGGGATTACTCTCTGCAGTATATCCGGTTTATAAAAAAAAAACTACTAGATAAGATTTTACAACAAAAAATATAACATTAAAAAAATGATGAGATAAAAAACGTCAAAAGTCATCAATATTAAACAATAACTTTTTTATCTTCACCAAAAATCAATAACCTTTTTTTACATAAAAAATGACAAAATACTAAAAAGAATAATTGACCTAGGATATTTTTTGTAAAATGTTATGAATGGTTAAAATTAAATCAGTATTAAATCTCAATCGTTTATGAACTTTTAAACTACATCTTATGGTCATATTTAATGGTTCAAAGGGATGTGATTTGCCCCATCACCCTAGAAGCAATGTTTTAAAACTCGGACCGGTGGCCGACTCGGTTAAGGTACCTAGTCGTTAGGTCAATGGTCGGACCGAGGGGTTAACAGTTGAACTGCGTGACCAAAATCGGGACCGCATGACTCGGACCCGGTCTCTATTTCGCGAATTTTCAAGACCTATACACTACAAGAAAGACTGGATTTACTGGCCATGACTTTCCGGCGGATTTAAGGGATTTCCGGCAGATTTAAGAGACTTTCCGGCGGATTTATATTGAACGGTAAATTTTCGGCGGATTTGGATGAGTTACCGGCGGATATATTTGGAAAAAAACGATTTTTTAAAAAAAAAACTAAAAATCTGTCGGTACCGTAATTTTCGGCGGATTTACGGAAAAATGGGGGAAATTCAAATTTCAAAATCCGCCGGAAATTACACGCAATCCGCCGGTAATCACGTTGACCAACCAAATCCGCCACAAATCCTTATTTTCGATGGATCATAAATCCGCCGGAAATTACACCAATCCGCAGAAAATGTTTTGGCCAGCCAAATCCTCCGGAAATTGATTTTTCGAGGGATCCAAATTCCGCCGGAAATCCACAGATCCGCCGGAAACTCCCTGCACCGACAGAATCCGCCGAAAAACACATTTTTGAGGGATCCTATATCTGCCGGTAACTCTCATTTGCGGCGAATTTCAAATTTTGAATTTTTGAATCCGCCGGAAACCCCATTTTCGGCGGATTTATGAAGTAACCGTTACAGCCCCTCCTCCTCTATATAATACACGATCCCTTCTCTTCATTTCACAACTTCTTCACATCTAAAATTTCTCTCTTCTTCTCTCTACAAAATCTCTTCCTCTCTTTGACAGATTTCTTCCATCTAAGGTATGTTTATAACATGATCATTTTTTTGAGTTTATGTATTGTTTTAAATAAGGGTTTAGTTACTAATTGTGCTGTTGTTTGCTTAGGAGTTGTTTGAGTTTGGTTCCCTTTGATTTCTGTTTGAAGGAGTTTGGAATAGCATCAAGCCAGAGTCTTCTCTTCACTACGGTTAGATATCCAAGTTGTTAGTTGTTATATTTGATATTATTAGTTAAAATTTCTTCAATAGTTAAATATAAAACTTTATAATAATTAGTTAATATATTAGTTAATAAATAAATACGGAATAAAATTAATGTATTTTTAATATATTTGTAATTTTTTTTAATAAATTTGAATAAATAAATGCGGAAAAAATTAAAATTAATGTTTTTATTAATTTAATTTTTAATTTGTGTTTATATTTTTAATTTCTGTTCGTATATTTAATTTATTTTAATACGAAATAAAAAGAAAAATAAATTTTAATTTTTTGTAAATATTTTAGTTTTCGCTTGTTTTTTTATTTTTGTTAATACAAAATAAAAATAATTTTTATAAAATTAATCAATGTTAATATTTTTTATATAAATGTGAATTATTATTGATTTTTGTTTTTTATTTATTTTTAGATAAATACGAAATATTGTATTTACTTTATTAAATCGTATATCAAAATATATATATATATATATATATATATATATTATTCACTTAATATATATGTATTATTCTTAATATATCAATATATATTTGAAAGGAATATTTGATAGTTTATTTCATTTACATTGAATAATTACATTTAATTTATTATTAACAGAAAATTTGATAGTTTGTTTAAAATATAGTAATTTAAAATGAGTAATACTAATAGAGTTATTAATATATAATAAAACAACATGTATTTTAATTATTGTTGTTATTATGGTATTACAATTATTTTATTTTATTAATATATAGTTAAAATCGATATTAATATATCAATTTATAGAAAATGTTGTATTTGATTAATTGTTAATAAAAAAAGTACAGTTTATTTAAAATCTAGTAATTTATTTAATGTTTACATTGTTAGTGCATGTAAATATGTTTATAGGTATATATATGGGCATGTATATATGCAATAGATATATATGTAGATAACATTAATTTTTATTGAACTTTAGTACGTAGTTCCCCAAAACATGGATCGTAGTTGGATGTATGATCGATTGTTTCCTGGAAGAGCTGGTTTAAAGCGACGTTTTGTACAAGGAGTAGAAGAGTTTATTTTTTGTGCTAAGCAGCATGAAGAGTTTATTAATAGTTATTCATTTCTTGGTTGTTATTTTTTCAGGAGAACTTTGAGGCGGGGATTGCTGAGTACCGTGAGACTCAGCAGCAGAGTAGTGAGGGTACAGAAGTTGATCCTGTGGAGGAGGCTAAAGCGACTCGTGAAATCTGGGAGAAAGCAGTTGGTCCACGAAAGAGTAATCGTAGGGTCTGGTGGCATTGGACCTTCTGCTTTTAGAGCAAGTGTTATTCCGAGTCTGTCAAGTTCTGGATCAGCTGGGAGCACTGCCCACTCATATGCTCCTAGTACTTTGAATGTTGTGACTGAATTGACCCGGCAGTTGAGCCGTGAGTTTCCTGAGCGCCAAGAGCAAAGTGCACTGGAAGTGCAGGAGCTTCGAGAGCGGACTAGGTTAGTTGAGGCGCGCATGGAGGAGCAGACTACGATAAATGCAGAGCAGGCTAGGCGGTTGGAGGAGCAGGATAAGTTAAATGCGGAGCAGGCAAGGCTAAACGAGGAGTGTTATCATCAGTTGTTGAGTCAATTGTCTCAGCAGCAGTCCAGACCATCATCTTCACATATGTCATCTTACCTGCCACTGCAGCAGCATTTTGGCGGTGCCTTTCAGCCATGGCCTCAGTACCCGCAGCAGTATCCACCCCAGCAGCAGCAGTATCCACCCCAGCAGGTTCAGCACTCCGAGCAGCAATTCAACTCAAGTATCGATTTGAATAATATCAATCATATTAGTGCTTATCTTGCATCTGATGACGCCACTTGTGTTATTTTGTTGTTTGGATATTTAAGTTTTAATTTGTATTGGTTATGAATATTAATTTGCGTACTTTGTTTGGATCTTTTAGTTTCACTTGTTTGGATAATATATCGTTTTAAGATCGGGTATTGCTTTTGAATCGTATTTTAATTTCTTATTTTAATTTAACTATTAATTTTTATTTTACAATCAAAACAAAGTTTCATAATATTTTTAATTTAATGTAATAAATAATGTTATTAAATATATTACTAAATATATTTAATATTTTTATTAATTAATTTTATTAATAAAAAAATATTATTAAATATATTATATTTAATTTGTATATTTAATATTTAATTTATTAATAAATTCTTATATTTAATATTCTTATTAATAATTTTTTAAAAAATATATTTTCAATTATTAAATCAATAATATTTTTATTATTAATTTTTTAAAATATATATTACTAAATTTATTATATTTAGTTCTTATATTTATTATTTAATTTATTAATAAATTCATATATTTAATATTTTTATTAATAATTTTTTAGAAAATATATTATATTAAATCAATAATATTTATTTATTAAATAGATTTCCGGTTTTTTTTTTTAAAAATTGAAATATTTCCGGCGGATTTTTTATTTGTTATAAAAAAAATTAATTTCCGACGAATTTGAGGAATTTTCGGCGGATTTTTTTGAATTTCGCTTTTTTGACTTTGGTATTTTCGGCGGATTTAGGTGCTTTTCCGGCGGATTTGGCTTACTTTTCTGACGGATTTTCCCTCGGAAATTTCTGGCCGATTTTACGAGGGGCTAAAATCTGCCGGAAACCGTTTGCTACCATGGTTTTACCGGCAGACAAAATCCATCGGAAAGTCCAAATTTCCGACGGATTTTGGTCATTTCCGGCGGATTTTGGTCGCCAGAAAAACCAGTTTTTCTTGTAGTGATATAATATAAATTTCATACCTGTAAAACTTAATTTCCTAAAATTACACATCTTACCTAGAAAAGTCTAACAGAAATTCACCACAAATTGAATAATCCCACAATACTATTACATATAATTCTAAATGAATTAGCGTTTTTTAGATTATAAATTGGATATATAACGATGATAGTGTGTTGTTTTATGTGCAATTCATAATCTAAAAAACTTATACCAATAAATATAATTGAATTACCATTACATACCACAATATAATTAAATATGTAATTTGGTATATGTAATTCATAATCTAAATATAATCACAAGATGATCATTACATACCACAATATAATCTAAATATAATTGAATTACCGTTACATGCCACAATAAATAAATATAATTAAATATAACGGTAATAATTCATAAACAACACACTAGCATGTAATTTTAATTGAATTAGCGTTTTTGGTATATGTAATTTGATAGCATTGCGGTATATAATTCTAATTGTGGTATATGTAATTTGATAGCATTGCGGTATATAATTCTAATTGTGTTCTTATATGAATTACCAATATGCCAGTGTGTTGTTTTTGTGAAAAGAGACATAGGGGTATTAAATATATTTATTCAAAGCGCAAATATATCACAACAAGCTTAGTGATTTGATGGTAGTGCTCAACCTTTTCCTTCCCTTTGTCAGAGGTTCGAGTCCCACAGTTGGCAAATAAATCAACATGCACAACCCGGTCCGAGTTAAACAAACCCACCGGGTCACCGATTTGACTCGGTTACCCACCCGATTCCCGATCCGATCGGACCGAGCCGGTTTTTAAAACACTGCCTAGAAGCATCCGAAAATATACTTCTTTTTTGAAAAGTTGAAAACAATTTCAATTATATCATCATGTAAAAGAGTGGTCATTGTTAAGATCCAAATGAAAGATAGTGAGGTTTATGCCAAACAAGGTGAATCCATTTGCTTTTTTTTACTAAAAAGATATTCATTCATTCTAATTTAGAAATACATAAAAAAAAAATACAAATTCAAAATCACTAAAACCTAAAAGATACAAATTCAAAATCGCTAAAACCTAAGGGAGGAGATTTGCTACTGTCTGAGTTGTTTGTTTTCACCGGCTCTGAACATTTCTTGGCGGTGTTCTAGGAGTGTTCCCCTTTTAGGTTCTCTATGGGTGTGTTTGTTTAGCTATGATGTTGGAGTGGTTTTCTTTTGACGTTTTTTGTGACCATTCAGATGTTAACTTTACTATTTTGTTATTTATTCGGGTTATCTTGGTGTAAGTTAGGGGTATCTATGGCTTTTGCTATCTTTTTGGTATTTTGTAGTGGCGGTTGTCTATTTGTGTTGGTGTTTTTTGGCTTCAGTCTTTGGGTGTGTTAGTAGCTTTTGTGGGTACCAACAATAATGATAATATAAAATGTTTTTTTAGTTCACGTCAAAAAAAAATGATTTTTTACGGGGATATAAAAGAGGTATGAGGACTTTCTAAGAGGTCAGACATCCCAGTACTATTCTTGAGTCTTGTCTAGACAGGCTTAACGAACTTTTGATGGGATCCAATACATTAGTGCATCTTATGAAAATATTATATATATATATAATCATTATTATCATAAAGCTAGATGAATAGACCGTTGTGTTTATACATTAAACGGTAATTGTTACTCATTCTAATTCTAATTCTTATATATAAGAAAGAACGATTGTTTTAAGTTAATTGAATAACAAATGTATCTGGTCAATAATATGGACCAGATACGTCAACTATTTCATGAATCTAAAGCTGCAATTTTTTCCTTATAAATAGAGTTATATGGGGAGTATTACTCATAAATAAGCTGATTGTTATAAAAGAGACAAAATCATTGGAAATGAGAATCTCTTATCAGGATTTTTCTATCAAGAGATTGTGATTGTAACCTGCAGCATATTTTGAGAGAGGGCGGTGCTTGTGTGACGTCTTCCTCCTCGGTTAAAGCTGGTGGGACGTCTTCCTCCTCGGTTGTGTCTAACCCCCCAAGGGATTTAGTCATTTTGTTTGATGCTGATGATTTAGGTGTTGAGTTTGTAAGGCTTTATATGCCTTCTTTTTTCTTTTTTACTTTTTTGGTCTCCTTTTTAGCATTTGTTACAAAAAAAAAGAGAGACAAAACCATTGGTAATACTATAGAATTGTCCATTTGAATTTCATTAGGCCAACACAAACAATACGAAAAAGGGGAGTATAATTTTTTCTTAGTCGGTTGCAAAAAAAAACTTTTTCAGTTTTTTTTTTGGTCTGATGGTCAGATTGACAAGTGTCAGGACCTAACATATGCACACACAAATGGGAAAACCAGAGTGTCATTCTAAAAACTTTTTTAGTATGTAACCATGCAATACAAACCAAAAAAATTTAAATTTTCAAGGGAAAAAAGTAAAGTTGATTAGTTAAGAACAATTAACATTTCCAAATAAAAAAAATCATTTATTTATAAAACTATAATATAATACTCATTCAATAATGTTGATTGGAATCCAAATGTCCCACCTAAATCTTGCTTACGTGCAAGCTTTAATTTGCACTTTCTTTAGCTATAAATACCCTCTGCCCTCCTTCATTACCTTCACACTTCACTCAAATACATAATCCTATATAGCCTTTCCACTTCTCAAACTTAGCTTTTCAAATAATGGCTGGGGTTGTAGTGATTTTTGACTTTGACTCTACAATCATTGAATGTGATAGTGATAATTGGTTGCTTGATCACTTTGGTTTAACTGAAAAATTCTATCACCTTCTTCCTACCACGCTTTGGAACCCTCTCATGGTTTTCTTTTCTTTACCTTCCTTAATTTTCTTGTTTCCAATTATATACATTGTTGTTTTGTTTTATTCATGTTATCAAGCATATGTAATTGTTGTTTGTCCCCCACTGCAATTATATTGACAATTTCAACGACATAAAACCTGACTGTCGAGTTCAAACTCTGATAGTGTATAATGGTGTTTGTTTACCATTTCGTTTAAGCTGACTAAGAAAATACGTAATTTTTGTTTGTCCTAATGTTTTGCAGGATAGGATTTTGGATGAACTTCACACCCAAGGAAAAACCATTGAAGACATTGTACAAGTTCTGAACAAGACACCTATGCATCCTCGCACTGTCCCAGCCATTACGGCAGCTTACTCCCTAGGGTACATATTTTTCTCTTTACACACCCCCTCTTTTTTACAACTACAGCCCGTTTCCTTAATGAAGATACTAACACTTGTATTATTCAGGTGTGAGTTGAGGATTGTAAGCGACGCAAATATTTTCTTTATTGAAACAATTTTGAAGCATCATGGAGTGCTGAATTGTTTCTCAGAGATCACTGCAAATCATAGTTATGTTAATGAAGAAGGGAGACTCAGAATTTGCCCCTTCCATGATTATCTAAAATCTTCTCATGGATGTTGTTCTGGAGTGGGCCGAAGCCCACTATCCAGTGCTCTGGCGCTAGATCGGCCCAACCGTGGGGCACAAAGCAAGGAACCGCATCAACGGCCCTGATCTGTCCGTACGTCCATCCAACGGCCGAGCACGACTCACGCTCACTATTTAAGCATTCATTGCGTCAGTTGTCAGGTACACACTGTTCATCAATACCTATATTTTTGCTCGTCCTTTCCTGACTTGGGCGTCGGAGTGTTATCGCAGGTACACCCGCCCGCTGGAGCAGAGCTAGCTGAACGACCAAGGCATACAGAGATCTGAGACCTGGAAAACAGCAAGCAAGGACATCTAAGGAACAGATCAGATGTAACCTTTGTCCACCAAATATGTGCAAGGCAATTTCTCTAGCTAACTCCAAAAATCTATATATTTATTGACTTATATTTTCATATGATTAAATACTCATATTTAGTCACTTCTATATTTAAATGAACGTGGCTGTCACTGGTGGAAGATCTTTCAATTTGTCTTTTGACGCTATCGAATAATTTTGCAAAGTCTCTGTTCATTATTTAAATATAAAAAATACAAATGACTCATTAATTAAGCTACACTTTTGTGGTCTAAGTCATAATCAAGGAATCCTAATTACATACTATAATTGAAGGAATCATGAATATGTAAAAAGACAAAGTCATGTTTCATGTCACCATACCTAGAACAGTTTTTAATTACATTAAGCAAAAAACTTTTGACTAGTTAAATATTAAAAACATTAATAATAACTAGCAAAAAGTTCATCCTTTATTAATTTTCTTTTATTTTCTATTGACACAATTTCTTCCTCTAATGAACATGTAGGGGTTGATCATAGAAAGGATTCAAAATTCTTTTGATGCTTCAGGAAAGAAGAAATTAATCTACCTAGGAGATGGAAGTGGAGATTTTTGCCCTAGCTTGAAGCTCAAAGATTGTGATTATTTGATGCCTAGAACTAACTTTGCATTGTGTGATTTGGTGTCTAAGAACTCTAATGACATAAAGGCACATGTAAATGCTTGGAGAGATGGAGAAGAACTTGAGCATGTTCTGCTTTATAACATTAACAAAGCTATTGGTAAAGGAAAGAGCAATAATATTGGTGCAACAATCTCAGTTGATTGCAAGTTGTTGGAGACAATTTCAAAAGATGGTCTTAAACCTTTCCCAGAAGCTCTCTCAGTTCCTCTTTAGTTAACTAGTAACTGAAATAGCAGAGGATGAAGGGTGGTATTAAAATATATGACTATGGTATTTCTTGTGGCTAGCTTGTCAATTCCAGAAATTTCCTTTTAATGTCGTTGCTTTTGGAAAAAAAAATTGTATGAATAAAGTATATTATGATGAATAAAAGTACAACATTTGCGTTGGTTTCGTTTCGCTGCCAATTTGTTGTGTGCGTGTTAGATTTTCTTTATAGTGTCTTTTGCTAATGGGTATATTTGGTGACTTTAGGAGTTTTTAGGAGGGAAAAAAGATGAGAGAGAAAATTAGATAAGACGAGAGAGATATATAAATATAAATAACTAAATGTATGAGTGTCTTTCCCACTAAATGTCATCAGTAATTAAAGTAGTAACCCCCTCAAGAGGATCTTCTAGAATAATGGTGTCTAAGTTGGTACTCCTCAAACTATGACTAGCAAGCCAATCCGCACAAGAGTTTCCTTCTCGCCACGTGTGGGTGATTTTGGTCTCTCAGTGGCAAGCCAAAAGCCTTCGAATACGTCTAATCAGTGTGGTGACGTCGCGATCATTTTCTCCCTTGCCGTGCAGCATGTCAACTAAGGATTTCGAATCACTTTCCACAATCAGTTTGGTGATCCCTCGTTGACGTGCTAAGCTAACGCCAATCCACATAACCCAAGCTTCCGCATGAATAGCATTGCAAACGCCAAGCTTCCGTGTGTAGCCAAGCACCCATTTCCCTGTGGTAGAATTTTCCTTTAAAATATCTAAACAAAACATAATTTGTCTAAATGGGACACAACACTATCAATTAGCAAACGTACTTTTTTGGGGTGGTCAGATTCCTGGTCAATGTATAACTAAAAAATTAAGTATCCAATCTCACTTTTCCCCTCATCATGCTTAGTCCATTATTAATTAGTTTGTCATCTTCTATGCTTTCCTAACAATTATTTTCATCTAAAAAGGGGCTAAGCCCATTGCTTTCCTAATTTAATTTGGTTGAGTTGATGTTCACGCAATTTGAATGAAGAAAAGCTATCCGTATCCATGCATGCAAACGAATTATTTTGCCTTATTTGCGTACAAGTGTGACATGCACTAATCCATCTTTTTCTTGCCTTTCTATAGAATGCAGACATGGTTGGATCTGACCTAAGAAAAAAAGAGAATTAAAGTAAGAAAAGAAAATACTCCAATATCATTATAGATTGGGAATAGGAAGTGAATCAATAATTTGATCAGCATTATTTTGCACCTAGTGCTCGTCCTTTAATTTGTTATCCCAAAGTTTTTCTATTATGTGCTATTCCTTTTTAAAACGAAATTGTCTAATTCTTGTATAAGACGAAACCGTTATATATAAACTAGCAAAAAGACCGGTACTACTAAGGCACTTGTCTTTTTTCATTGTTTATTTATTTATTTTAGTTTTTTTTTACGGAAATATTTTAGTTTTTAGAAATATGTAATTTTCAATAAATAATTAAGTCTAACCAACACCGTAAGCAGTGACGGATCCATAAATGTTTATTAGTGGGGAAAAAAGAACCTATAGCATTTTCTCAAAAAAATATTGTATATTTTTACAAAATACATACTCTTATTGCAGAGATATCCTAAAATACCTAAATTTCTACAAATTACATAAATATAAAGATAAAATTAGTACCAATGTTCTCTATTTTATTTATCTCTTGCAAAATTTCTGTACTTTTAAAATTATCTTATAGAGACAATCCTTATTTTTCATGGGGGGAAAAATAAGTTTGTTATAATTAGATAAATCCATTTTGGGAAAAAACCAAAACTGTTGACTATTGTACATTGACTGTAATTCACTCCCTTTTGTATTTATCCTAACCATAGTTATTATTTGAGTTAGTTAAACTGTGATTAGTAACCAAAGCTGTTAGGATACAGTTAGAGTTTATTGTGTATAGTTCAGTTTGTTATTCAGATTTACTCAATGTAAATACAACCACATGTACAGAAATTTATTCATTCAATGAGAAAATGTATTCTTCCATTTTTGCTTTCTCTGGTTTCTGGTTTATCAAGATGGTATCAGAGCTCAACCATTGAGCTCTGGTTTTCGCCATCGATATCCCACTCTTCTTCTCATTGAATCAATTTCGCAGATTTCCTTTTCCTTCGAATCAATTTTAGCACTTCGTTGCATTCTGATTCTTGATCCTCCTTTCGATTAGAATTTTTCTTCTTCTTTCGAATCAATTCTGTATCATTACGTTTCGATTCTTGATTTTGAAATTGCTAGGGTTCTTCACTACGCAATTCCCCTTTCATCTCTTCTAATCAATCTATCTGCGCACCATTTCTCCGTCGCTATTAATCCCAATTTCTGTGATGGAGAACCAGAATCTTGAACAATATGCTGATTTTTCCACCAATTCCTCCAATCCTTTCTATATACATCCTAATGAGACTCCTGCCGTGATTTTAGTTCAACCTACCTTGGAAGGAAGCAAAAACTTTCAGCCGTGGATTCGGTCAATGCGCGTGTCGTTGATTTCGAAGAACAAGATTCACTTCGTTGATGGAACGATTACAGCACCGACAAAGACGAGTACGATGTATAATCAGTGGTTTAGATGCAACAATCTGGAGTTGGCATGGCTTCAACGGTCTGTTTCTGAGGCGTGATGAAATCGATTGTTTTCTTCGATAAAGCATATGACGCCTGGAAAGATCTTCACGATCGTTTTGATCAAGGAGACATATTCCGAATTGCTAACATTCAAGAAGAAATATGCAAATTATCGCAAGGTATGCGGGATGTTAGTGCATATTATACTGAATTGAAATCCTTGTGGGACGAGCTTGAGAGTTTTCGCCCCTTCTCTCTTTGTACCTGTGCCATTCCATGTTCTTGTAGTAATGTTCAGAATGTCAAGAAATTTAGAGACCAAGATTATACAATTAGATTCTTGAAAGGTCTCAATGAAGAATTTTCACATGTTAGAAGTCAAGTTATGATGATGGATCCCTTTCCTCAAATTACCAAGGCATTCTCTCTTGTAATTCAACAAGAAAGAAACATCAACATTAGTAATCCACCATCATCTGGTAGTGAAACTGAGAGTGAAGCCAAGACTACATCTATTGTAAATCATGTTCAGAGTTCTAACAGAGGAGGTTATGGTAGTCGTGGTAGAGGAAGGTTTGGACGTGGTCAAGGTAGAGGACAAGCCTCAACCCGATTGTGTACTCACTGCAACAAAACAAACCACACAGTTGAGACTTGTTACTTTCTCCACGGGTTTCCACCAGGTTATCAAACAAGGATTCAAAAGAATTCCACCAATTCTGCTGCAAGTGAGAATGATTCTAACAAGCAAGAGAATGGAACTGGATTCAACAATAATGTTGCTCTTACTCAGGAACAATACAAGGCTATTCTAGAGCTAATTCAACAATCTAAGCAGAAGAACCAAGGGACTTCACATTCTGCCAACACTGTCTTGGCACAGACATCTGCACCTAGCCAGGCTTCCTCTTACAGCATAATCACTGATCCTGTTTCTGGTATGAGATTTATAATTTGGATAGTAGATACAGGTGCAACCGACCATATTGTCCCTGATTTGAGCATTTTTGTTAGCTACAAAATTATTGATCCTCTCAAAATTAATTGCCCTAACCATACAACAGCATTTGCAACTGCCATAGGAACTGTTCGTGTTACAGATGACATAGTATTGTATAATGTACTATATGTTGAGAACTTTGGGTCTTATTTGATATCTGTCCCTGAACTTGCCCTAAGCAGCAAAATTTTTGTGTTTTTTAGTGATGGTGGCTGCTTCCTTTTTCAGGCCCTTACCAACCGGATGATTGGATCAGCTAAGCTGGAGAAGAAGCTCTACAAGTTGCCCACGCAAATAACTGTGCCTGTTAGTGATATGCATTCTACTTGTAATGTCACCAATTCTACTTTACCTAGTTCTTCCAATAGTAGCACAATAGATACATCTAGACTTTGGCACATGAGATTAGGGCATGTTTCTCATGATAGACATCATTGTATATCCACACAGTTTCCATTTGTTCATTTTGAAAATACAAACACACCTTGTGATATATGTCAATTTTCTAAGCAAAGAAAACTTTCTTTTCCACTTAGTATTTCAAAGACTAATCACTGTTTTGAGTTGCTTCATGCTGATATTTGGGGGCCCTATTCCCACACTTCCATACTAGGCCACAAATACTTTCTCACACTAGTTGATGACTTTTCTAGATACACCTGGATCATTTTGATGAAAAATAAATCTGAGACCCTTGTTCACCTCACTTCATTCATAGCATACATATATAGAAACACAATTTAACACAAGACTAAAGACCATTAGAACTGACAATGGTGCAGAGTTTCTCATGCATAACTTTTATCTTAGCAAAGGCATTGTCCACCAAACTTCTTGTGTAGAAACCCCTCAACAAAATGGAGTTGTTGAGAGGAAACATCAACACATTCTAAATGTAGCCCGTGCTCTATTCTTTCAAGCCAACCTACCTCACAAACTATGGAACTTTGCCATACAACAAGCCATTCACCTAATAAATAGAATCCCTACACCTATCCTACATAACAAATCCCCATATGAACTACTCCATAAACAGCCTCCTTCCCTCACTCACCTTAAGACATTTGGATGCCTTGCCTATGCTTCAACCTTAACTGCTCACAGAACCAAATTTGATCCAAGAGCCACTAAAACAGTCTTCCTAGGTTACAAAGAAGGCCTTAAAGGCTATGTTCTATATGACCTTGCCTCACATCAACTCCTACAATCTAGAAATGTGATTTTCTTTGAGGAACACTTCCCCTTTCATACCACTTCTCCACCACCAACTCCTACAAATACTAACATTTCAATATCACCACCAAACTTTCCCTTTGATACTACAATTCCACAAAATCCTGCCTCAGCAATTGACTCAAACACTCAATCCTTTGCACCAACTACTATAGATTCTACCAACAACCCACATGAACATGAACAAAATAATTCTCCTTCACATGAAAATGAGCAAAGCAATTCCTCTGCACCTGCCAACAGTCCCATAGCTTCCTCCAATTCTTCCAACAATTCTGATCCCACCCTACAGCCCACCATACAACCCACAAGACATTCAACTAGAGTATCTCACAAACCCAGTTATTTGAAGGATTACCATTGTAGTTTCTCCAGCTGGGCCAATCATTCAAAAGGTAACTCTCAACCATATCCCCTATCTTCTGTTATTTCATATGAAAGATGTACACTACCCTATAAAACCTTCTGTTTCAATGCTTCCTCCAATTCTGATCCCCTAACCTTCACCCAAGCTGCCTCACACCAATGTTGGCAAAAGGCTATGCAAGATGAGCTTGATGCCCTTGCTTCCAACAACACTTGGTCTATTGTTGATCTTCCTGCAGGTAAAACACCTATTGGTTGCAAATGGGTGTATAAAACAAAGTTTAGGGCTGATGGTACCCTTGAAAGACACAAAGCAAGACTTGTGGCCAAGGGATACAACCAGTTAGAAGGAGTTGATTATTTTGAGACATTTAGTCCTGTTGTGAAACTCACTACAGTGAGAGTTTTATTGGCCATTACAGCCTCCAAAAATGGGTTCCTTGAACAATTAGACGTCAACAATGCCTTCCTTCATGGGGATTTGTATGAAGAGGTTTACATGGATGTTCCTCCTGGCTTATTCAGTCCTAATTCTGCTCCTGCCAACAAAGTATGCAAGCTCAATAAGTCTCTTTATGGCCTGAAGCAAGCAAGTCGTCAATGGAACCACAAGCTCACCACAACACACCTTTCTATGGGTTACCTCCAATCTGAAGCTGACCATTCCCTCTTTGTCAAGACTTCACACAATTCAATCACTGTATTATTAGTCTATGTGGATGATCTGGTGTTAACTGGTAATAACATGACTGAAATTGTTGCTGTTAAGCAGTTGCTGGATTCTAACTTTAGCATCAAAGACCTTGGTCCTCTAAGATTTTTCTTAGGTTTAGAAGTGGCACGTTTTAAAACTGGAATCACAGTGAACCAGAGAAAATATACTCTGGAATTGCTTGAAGATTGTGGTGTTCTTACTGCCAAGCCTCAATCTACTCCTGCTGATCCCTCTGTTAAACTCAGCAGCAGTGAGGGGACTCCTTACTCTAATCAATCTGCTTATAGACGCTTAATTGGGCGCTTACTTTATCTCGCCAACACAAGGCCTGACATTGCATATTCTGTCCAACAGCTTAGTCAAATTGTTGCTAAGCCCCTTGATGCTCACTTCCAGGCTGCCACACGCGTGCTTCGCTATCTGAAATCTGCACCTGCACAAGGGCTTTTCTTCCCTGCAGAAAATTTCTTAAACATTTCAGGCTTTGCAGATTCTGACTGGGCATGTTGCAGTGACACCAGGCGCTCAGTTACTGGCTATTGTGTCTTTGTGGGCCCTGCCATTGTATCTTGGAAGTCAAAGAAGCAAAACACTGTGTCACGTTCTTCGTCTGAAGCTGAGTATAGAGCTTTAGCAAGTCTGGTTTGTGAAGTGCAGTGGCTGCACTATCTGCTGAAAGATCTCCAGCTTACTCAAAGCATTCCTTCAGCAATCTATTGTGACAACAAATCTGCCATATACTTGGCACATAATCCTACATTTCACGAACGCACTAAACACATTGAGATTGACTGCCATGTAGTGCGTGAAAAGATTCAGAAGGGAGTTGTTCATCTCCTACCTGTTAGATCAGAAGCTCAGCTTGCAGATGTGTTTACCTATGCCACTTCATTTCAAGGTTTTATATCCAAGTTAGGACTTTACAATATCCACAGTCCAACTTGAGGGGGGATGTAGACTACTGTACATTGACTGTAATTCACTCCCTTTTGTATTTATGCTAACCATAGTTATTGTTTGAGTTAGTTAAACTGTGATTAGTAACCAAAGCTGTTAGGATACAGTTAGAGTTTATTGTGTATAGTTTAGTTTGTTATTCAGATTTACTCAATGTAAATACAACCACATGTACAGAAACTTATTCATTCAATGAGAAAATGTATTCTTCCATCTTTGCTTTCTCTGGTTTCTGGTTTATCAAGAAAAACCGGACTTATCTTTTAATTAGATAAATCCGTCAAATGATTTTACTGAGGGACATTCTGGGGATAACGAAAATTGTAGGGGTATAGAGAGATATGGCGGGGGTATAAAAAACCCGCTAATTTATTGGGCTACCTGACAATGGAAACTCCTGGTGCACGAGGTAAGCTATTGGGCTTTTTTCTATAGTTCGCTGGGCTCGATATTAGGCGAGGAAAAAGTGATTTGGGAGTTTCTTCCCATACCCCACCTCTTCACTGCCCACACCCCCAACCCTCCAAATTTTTGAAAAACATAAAATTACCCTTTACATTTAGACCTCTATTTCTCGTTCTCCTTTTTAACACCCCACTCTTCACTCCTCTCTCAATTTTTAACCAAAAATTCTCCTCCATATAATATCTTATATGTTTTCTCCCATTTTCGACTTGATTTGTGTGTATATTTTCTTTTGCTTTTGTTGTGATATGTTTCGGCAACTAGTTACCGAAATATATAAACTAACTCCGGTAGTTAGTCATCGGAACATAAAATTTCAAATCAATTTAAACTTCTGGCAACTAGTTGCCGAAAGACTTTAAAAACGTAGGTTACTTGGAAAAGTTACAAGAGATAACTTCAATTGAATTTAGATTCAAAATAACAACTAATTCTATCTAAATTTAAGTTTTAACAACTAAATCTATCTAAATTTAGATTAGATTATAATAACTCAACTTAGGGTATACATCTTATTCCGATGCATCCAAAATTGCCTCTAAGTTCAATAAGGGAAGCAGACCAATTAAAACTATTCTAATTAGTGACAAATCATTATGATTAATGCTATTGCTGAATTAAGTATAATCAACATCATTGAGTAGCTAGAATATGTTAATTTTGAAATAAGTGATTTTTCTGGTATAAAGGGGAAAACAATTAGATCAAATGCTACCAAAAACAATGGAAAGTTGTGGGAAAAAAGAACAATGAGATTGGTGAATAGACGTTGGTCAACTTATATATTCCATGTATTTTGTCCTTGTTGTAAGTAGCAAAGTGTACAATAAATTCACACAGTACATGAACATGATAATGATGATAGTGGAATAAGATCCAAAATATCAAATAATTTGATGAAAATTTAGAGGAAAATGAAGGATTTGCCATATATAGATGTTTGTTATGACAGATTGGAATCAGAACATTTATAATTGCTAATAAACAGAGAAAATGTATTGTTTGATGTCTATTGGCATTACAGTACTTTAAGAGTCCAAAGCAAGAATCACAATGGTTCTTTTTCAGTTTCAATGGAATCATTAAGCTAAGAATGGTGACAGACACAAAGCAATGTGCAATGGTAGTAGCAATAAAGGCCCTCCCGTGGGGGCTGACCAATAATCACAATGGTTCTTATCTATTCATAGAATAAGCTAAAACATGGGGGTGTACCTTGGGCACACTTGCATTGTAAAATTTGTATATGTGGGCTCAAATTCCAAGTGGCCCACCCATGAGGGCTTGGCTTGCATTATTGAGCACAAACTGCTGAGACTTAGTTGCGTAGGGCAAATTGACCATGGAGTGTTCCACTAGCTACCATTTTGTTGAACTAAAAAAAGGTTTGTGTGTGTTTGGAGAACATTATTTTTGCGGTAGGTTTTCACGTCAAACAAGAAGCTATAATTTGTATTGTTCATGATCCGGTTTAAAGGGCCTAGTACCGGTCGACTAAGCCAAATATATAAGAGGTCGTCTAGAACTACCAAACCCATATATAAACAACTATATAAGAGGTGGTCTCACACACACTCATCAAGTATGTTGAAAACCCTAATCTCGTGTCAGCGTGGGTTTGCATGTATATATACTTCAGCATCGATTAGTAGAGTCACTCGTTATTGTCCATTCGAGGTATCTCCCAAAATTCCGGACGTGACATGTATCTTCAAATTTTTCCACGATGTGCGTTGGCCATATTCCCATTAGTCTCCGAAACATATAGCCTAAGAGAAATATCCTTGTCTAATAGAGTTGAAATGTAGTATTGACTTTGCAATATTGCATGTGGGTATTTGCTTTCACCAGGATGGATGAGGTACCACACAGTACTGCTCCTGCCCCACCCTTTCTCAATCCATGGCTCCACCTTCTTTTTCTTTTAATTACCAATTTACCATCTATCTCCCTTTTCAACCTATTGACTATTTCAACCAATAATACTAATGTTTGTAAAACCACAATTTTATTTGAAGTTGTATATTAGCCATCGATTGAACCGCAGGCCTAGGCTACTGCTATTAATTAATTAATGGCATTAGTTACATTTATAGTTTTGGAAGAATCATTTAATACAGTTAATTAAATTTGATGTCCTTATAACACGAGACCATTTATGATCAGTGAAGTTGGTAGTCAGTAATTAAATCAATGCAATGCTTGTTGCTTGAGCATTGAGTTGAGCCCACTGTATCTGTAGTATGACACAGATAATGATAACGGATATAAAATGCAAATGACATTCCTGTGAAAACTTGAAGACATATATTCAGGCATGCATTAGTGTCTCCCTCAATAAATAAAGGCCATCGAATGTATATCTATCTATCTAGCATAAGAAAAGAAAATGTGCATAGTATTGTATTGTACATGTAGGCCCGGCACCTCACAGTGTAAGCAAAAATCACTTTAAAGATTAGCAAAGATCCCATCAACCTACTAGTTAACTTCACCTTACACGTCCTTTCATCCCTTCAAGAAGCCTCCTAATTAATTTCTCATCTCATCAAATATTTTATTTTTCTGCTCAAAATTAAAGTTACTCAACTTGTATAAAATTTATTGTGCATTCTATCTTTTTTTTGGTTACCATATTTTTGATGCACAGTTTCTATCGACTTAGCGGATGACTAATCTACGCCGAGGAACTTTGTTGGCCACGAGTACTCGGCTTTGCCGGCCCGTGTGATTCTCCTCTCCTAACAAACTTTTTGCCACCCAAGATTCGAACCGGGGTGGAATCCAAATCCAGTTACCACTTGGACTAACACTTGTTGGTATTTTGCAGTCTATCTATTTATTACTGGAAAATTTTCTGATATTCAATAGATCTTGAAGGAAATAGGAAGATACTAACTCGCTAGGGAAAGAGGACCAGTCAAAACTTGATATCTTTGCTTGTTTTGACTTATTAAATGCACTAGTAGGTATTTATTTATACTACACAAGACACCTTTTAGTACGTAGATGTGAATGTGATACAATGAGATCTCTGACGCTTAAAAAATACAAGTATTTCAACCTAAACAAACATGCATTAGAGAAATACTATCAACCTTTACATGATAGAGCAAGTAAAAATAATCAAATTTAATTAATATATGCCACTTCCATCCCAAACTATAAGGACCAAAAGTACATATATATGAGCTAATTTAATCCAGATATGTGTACTTTTGGTCACAAAGGGAGTAATATCTGTTCTGCACTGTACTTCCGACTTTGAAGAGCGGTCCGAGGTAGTTAGTGGTTGATATCCTTAATCAATGATCGTATCCGATCCTGCTGGTGTTGTACCTGCAAAGTCACTCCGATGCTAAAGTCAGTGGGATAGTCTTAGCGAAGTGATGAATAAGAGAATGCTTACCATTAATGAGGCAATGAATGTTGTATTTATAGAGTGGGGTGGGGTTGATTCCAATGAATCTGGACCGTCCGATCTGGTGGTTTGATTTGAGTCCTTGATGTTTGGACTGGGCCCTTTGATATTGGGCTTTTGTGTGGTGTGAATAGATGCCAAAAAGGGGGTGTATATGGCAAAAAGCCAATCCATAACAGTTGCCCCCTAAGTCAGGTCGTCTTTAGAGGCGATCTTGACTTGTTCGGATATGAAGCTTTCTTTTTACCGATGTTTAAACATGGTTTCTGATAGTGGCGAAGTTTTACCGACGTTAAAACTTGGTCTCTGAAGGTGGCGAAGTTTTCGCCGATCATAAAAAAGAAGAAATTTTGAATTTGCGCATTTGCATTTATTGCGTCTGTCAGAGCGCGTTTCCCAATGGCGGCTAATGATGGTGACGCTTTGGTAGGTGTGAGCGTGCGTTGGAAGCTATTTGATGTGAGCGTGGAACGCAGGTAGTTACGCGGTTCCGATCATAAGCGTGGAACGTAGGTAGTTACGCGGTTCCGATCATAAGCGTGGAACGTAGGTAGTTACGCGGTTCCGATCATAATTTTGATTGGATCAAAAATCATAAGCGTGGAACGCAGGTAGTTACGCGGTTCCGATCATAAGCGTGGAACGTAGGTAGTAAAAGGTTTGAGAGGAGCTCTTCAAACGATTTAGAGAAGACCTGTTGAGAATTCTCGTAGGTTTTAAAAAGGTTTGAGAGGAGCTCTTCGAACGATTTTAGAGAAGACCTGTTGAGAACCCTCGTAAGATCGGGCCTAAGGACAGTTTACCAGGACTCGGCCCAGATTTAACTCGTCCATTAGGGTTCTTGGCTACTAAGGCCAATGATCGATTTAAGGAGAAATCCTTAAAGGACCTTTCGTACCTTTTGGGCAGTTTACCAGGACTCGGCCCGGATTGAACTCGCCCCTAAGGGTTGCGACTGCTTTGGCCACGTATGGAGATCTTATGAGATCGGTCCAAGAGTTTCTTCTGAAGAAGGAGACATTTAGGCGGTCATATTTTGCTTTCTAATTTTGTTGGGATAAGAAAGGCAACACTTATATTTTTGATGGGATCGAAAAAGGTAAGTGCGTGCATTACAAAGGGGTGGCGCCCGAGGTAACAGGGATCCCCGACCTCGAAACCGTCATTAATTCTATACCGAACTCAACGTCGATCAGTCCCAGATATTGGCCGAGTGCTGGAACACAGAGTTTAGAGACGGGAAATTCCCAAAATTACTCACCCAAAGACCTGGTCAACGATCCAATAAATATTGTCGATATCACCGGAGCAACGGACATGACACCAACCATTGCAACGCTGTATCAAAGCCAAGACCGGCACAGGTGCTTTCAAATTGGAGACTTTGGATAAAAAGGAAATCCTCCGAACCTTACCTTTGGAGGTGTTGCTCTTTTCCGGTCATGGTACTTTCTTCTTCATTGATGAAACACTGGGATAGTTGAAGGAAATGTTGGAGGTTTTCTGGTTCCCAAGTATTTATTGGATCGGTGTTAGGACTTTTCCGGTCTTGCCGCTTTCTTCTTCGTTGATGAAGCATTGCGATATTTCGAGAAACTCTTGCAAGGTACTGGGTTCCCACCTGAGGGTATGCTTCTTGAACGGACTTCCGGGAAGCAGACCTTGGGTCATGAAAAATATCCGGAACGCGTCGTCCAAGTTGCGGACTTGGGAGGCTTCTCTATTGAATCTTTCAATGTAATCTCTCAGAGGTTCGCTCTCCCCTTGCACCACGGACATTAGTACGATCTTGTTTTTGGGCTTACTTTTGGCGAAGTTAAAGTGAACGCTGAACATCTTTGCTAGCTGATCCCAAGTTGAGATGGAGTTCGGTTTCAGGGATCGGAACCACTCCGACGCTAATTTGTCGAGCGTTAAGGGAAAGATTCGGCATTTCATTTCTACGGGGACGTTCCGATACTGCATTACTGTGTCAAAGTAACTCAAATGTCTGTCTGGGTCGCCCGTTCCGTCGTAGGTCTTCAATCCTTCTGGAGGTTTTTCGAGATATTTGGGCACCGGGTAACGGTCGATTTTTCCGTAAAAGGGCCTTTGCGCTCGGTTGTTTGATCCTGCGGTGGAGATCGATGCCGATGGTGCGGGTGCCTGCGGTTATGAGGGCGATATTCTTGAGGTGAATATTCTCCATTCCTCGATCGTTGCCTAGGAGAAGAGGATGCCAGAGAAGAATGAACTTCGGGTGAAGAATCGGCGTCTGCCCTACCGACGCATGGCGAACGGGAAACTTTCCTTTCGAGCCTACGAGGAGGAGAGCGATGGTAGTGTCGCCTTCTGGGGGGAGATCGATGGCGCTTTCGAGCCGGATTTCTTCTTTTGGGGGAATCTCGGTCGGGCGAGACCTGATCCGGAATATTCCGAGCTCAGAGCTCCGCCACCTGTGCTTCAAGATCCGTAAGTCGGTAACTCCTCTCTTGGTTTGCCAATTCATGTCGATTGAGCAGTAGGACGAGCTGTTGGACAGCATCGGCCGGGACAGAAAGTTGATTTTGAGGAGGTACGCGGTTCCTTGCGGAGCTTCCAGATACCAAAACGAGGTCCGAAATTTGATGTTGGGCTCGCCCTTGATCGGAGTTTGGAAGGTTTTGAACGGATCCGTCCGGGGTTGCCTGAGGTTCGGCCAAATGGGGCATGACCGGTCTCAGGATAGGGTCGGGATGGATTCCCACTGTGTGGCTGTTTGCCTTGGAACGAAGATTTCGAGTCGTCATTGATTAAGGTGAGGGGAGAAGATCTTGGTTCTGAGATCTCCCACTGAGGTCGCCAATGTTCTGCACTGTACTTCCGACCTTGAAGAGCGGTCCGAGGTAGTTAGTGGTTGATATCCTTAATCAATGATCGCAGTGGCGTATCTAGGACCCCGGTCTAGGATGGTCAGACTATTTAACTAAATAAAATTTTATATTATAATTAACAAAAGTAAAGACATAATCGTTCAAATTATAAAGGTAGTCAAAAAGGCACATACATATTTATAGTTGTCCCCTACGCGACTTCATGTTTTGGAATCGCTGAATGATCAACTCAATGTCAATATTCATGAACACTTCTTTCTCAAAATAAGTAACTAGACAATCATTCATCCATTGATCACCCATTTGATTACGCAACCTGTTCTTCACAATCTTCATAGCAGAAAAGGCTCTTTCAACGGTTGCTGTGGCTACGGGCAAAATCATTGCTAACTTCAAAAGAAGATAAAGATGTGGATAAACAATATGCCTTCCATTTTCAACCAACTTTTCTGAAAGATCGCCAATTCCTTTTAAAGATGCAAATTCAATATTCCTTCGCATATCAATGATGTAACTCCCAAGTTCATTATCAAGCATAACCAAATGAGCTGGAGAGAATTCATGTGGATAAAACTTTGCAAGTTCAACAAGTTTTTCCTTATCAAAACGAGAAAACGAGTTAAGTGGACTAAGACAAGCCATACAAATTAGCAACTGAGAATTTGTTTCAGAAAAACGATCATTTATCTCTTGAAGTTGCATGTCCAACACAGTATAAAATATTCTAACACGATAGTGATGCTCTATTGTGACAGCTTGAGATTTGCTTCCACGTCGGGATTTCCCCTCATAAAATATATCTTCCATGTTAGGAATGTCAATGTCATGCTTATTGCAAAATAAAGTTACCTCGTGTAGCAAGGGTTCCCATCCACTATCTCTCATGGTTTGTAACCGCTCCTTTGTGATATTAACCAAGTTCATAGCATTGATGATGTCTTGATCTTTCCTTTGCAATGCCTGTGACAATTCATTTGAAAAACCCGAGACATTTTTCATCAAATGCAATGTGAATGCAAAGTCAAATTTATCCATCAACTCTATAAGACCTTCGGCTTCAGCTGTATGATCTGGATCTATTGCATCTTCTTTCATTATTTCAAGAACATCAATTATAGAAGAATACATCAATATCACGTTTATCAAAGTGGCATAATGTGAACTCCAACGAGTATCAGCTGCTCGTTTAAGACTAGTTTCTTGATTCAAACCTTGCCCACTAGGAATTTCTCCTTTTCCCAACGCCTCCATGACATTCATAAACTGTCTCTCACGAAGCATGTCAAGTCTTTTGCAAGAGCCTCCAACAACATTTATCAAAGAAGACACAAAGTTAAAAAGAGCGGCAACTCGAATGTGTTTTTTTGACAATGCAACTAAAGTAAGTTGTAGTTGATGAGCAAAACAATGCACATAGAATGCAGATGAATTATCTCTTAAGATCAAACTTTTGAGACCATTAAGTTCCCCTCGCATGTTGCTAGCACCATCATAACCTTGTCCACGAATTCTTGATGTAGTAAGCCCATGTTTGCAAAACAATTCTTCCGTTGCCATTTTTAATGATCACGCTGTGGTATCTTTGACATGAACAATACCAAGAAAGTGCTCCACAATACTACCTTTTTTGTTAACAAAACGCAAAGCAACGGCCATTTGCTCCTTATTGGATATGTCACGCGACTCATCAACAAGAATAGCAAATAATTCATCTCCAAGATCAGTAATGATGGCTTTTGTGGTTTCCAAAGCAGCAGCATTAACAATCTCTTTTTGAATTGTTGGAGCAGTCAATTGATGATTTTTAGGAGCATTTTTCAAGACAACACTATTTACCGATTCATTATTTTCAGCAAGGAACATAAGAATTTCAAGGAAATTACCTTGATCAGCAGACTCTGTTGATTCATCATGACCACGAAGTGGTAATCCCAACTTTAATAGAAGGCGGATGCAAAGAATTGAAGCCGTCAAACGCCTTCGATACACATCACGGAGTTGTTTAGATTGCTTAGCTATTGCAACTTCAATATGTTGATCTTGATTCATCAAATCTTGGCACTTCCTCCAAGCAATGTTATGGGCCCCATTAGGACCTCCAACATGAGATGAGAGTTTGTCTTTCTTATTCCAAGTTCTGAATCCCTCTGTCACAAATGTATCACCACCCGCTTGCTTGCCAACATCGGGCCTAAAAAGATAGCAACACAAGCAAAATGCGGCATCTTTTTCAATACTATACTCTAACCAATTGCCAAATTCATTAAACCAAGAGGGATTAAATCTTCTCATTGAATTTCCAATTTGTCTTTGAGGAAATTTGTGTTGAGTAGGTTGACACGGTCCTTTTTGTAAATATGCTCTTCGTATCTTCTCATGATCATTGGGATGATATGTCGCCATTTTAACACGCTTTCCCGGATCCGATGGCAACTCTTCTACATTAATTTCAACACGTTGTCTTTGGGAACTTGGTTCACCCAATTGTTGATTCGGTGGTGGTAATCTCTTCCTCAAATATTTATCCATTATCTATTCAAATCTAAAGAAAATCAATAATCAATATATTAAATATAGATTCTGGTTTCAATAATCAATAATATTAATATATTATCAATAATCAATTATATTGATTCACGAAAAGGAGTCTCACAGATTAGGGGAAAAAGGGGAAAGGGAAGGGAACAATCACACACGGGGAAGAAAGGGGAAAGGGAAGCAAACAGAATGAACGAATTCTGCTTTCAATTAATTAGGGTTTAGGGCACAAATCACAGATTAGGGAAAAACAAGCATAATATTGGTTCACAAATCACAGATTCACAAAACACAAATCACAGATTAGGCAACAGTACCTCACGATTCGCGTAGAAAAATGGAGACAACGAGATTTGCGGAAAACGAGAAGAAAAGCGCCGTCGCACTTCGCAAGGAGGAAGATCAACGGCGGCGGTGGCGCGGCGAGGTCGAGCAGAGCACTGTTTGGCGATGGCGATGTTGTTGGTGCTTGGTGATTTCTGTAACTCTGTTGGCTTGAGCGATGAGATTGAGAAAGTGAGAGAGAAGAGGAAAGAAGAATCAGAAATGAGAGAGTAGGTCAGAGGTGAGAGATGAGAGTTGTTGATACTCTGTGAGCGGTCACTTCTCTTCTTCCAGGCCCAGCAGTAGAGTCGCGCAGAGACAGAGTAGGAGCAGAGTAGCTGATGGGTAGGGACTGCAAAGTATGAGAATTAGTGGGGTCAAAATGTATTTTTTTAGGGGTACTGGTGCAATTTTTAAAACTTAAGGGTCTGCACCTGCACCCTCTGGGATGTACCTAAGTCCGCCCCTGAATGATCGTATCCGATCCTGCTGGTGTTGTACCTGCAAAGTCACTCCGATGCTAAAGTCAGTGGGATAGTCTTAGCGAAGTGATGAATAAGAGAATGCTTACCATTAATGAGGCAATGAATGTTGTATTTATAGAGTGGGGTGGGGTTGATTCCAATGAATCAGGACCGTCCGATCTGGTGGTTTGATTTGAGTCCTTGATGTTTGGACTGGGCCCTTTGATATTGGGCTTTTGTGTGGTGTGAATAGATGCCAAAAAGGGGGTGTATATGGCAAAAGCCAATCCATAACAATATCCATGTTTCCAACACACTTCCTCTAAACCTTGTTGGTGTAGGTGACTCCATGTTCATTGACAATATACAAATACAAGTCTTGTTTTCAAACTTTTAATAGTGTTTCATTTTTGCTCTATTTTTTTCTTATTGTTTTAATTTAATTTCTTATTTATTTTTCATTAAATAAATTTTCTCTCTCATTTTTATGCATTAATTACGAATGTCTATTTATGTTATTTTATAATTATAAGCTGGTTCAATCACTAATTTTACCAAACACTTTGAATCTAATTTGCTAGTTTGTTCGCTATCAACTTATCCGCTATAAACTAGTTTATCTGTTATTTGATAGCTTATTTGTTATCTACTATTTTCTTTTACTAAACTAAGCAAAACCTTTGACATATAGTGTTTATAGGTTCAATTCTCGTAATGACAAACATAGCGTTAGTCCGTGCGAAATTTGTCGCTAAATACAAGTGAAAATTAGTTCATCGAAAGCATTGAGATTCTACGTAGATAGAGAGCAATAATCCAAAAAAAAAAACTAATTGATATTGAACACATAGGGAGTTCTTATAGGTTTGGATTCTTATAGGTTTGGATCCTTTTATAGGTTTGAAAATAACATAAAATCACAGGAAAAACAATTGATAAGAGAGATAGACAACAAATAAGTAAAAACACGGTGTTTTTTCGGCCTTAAAGAGACACTCGATCTCTCCTCGAAATTTATATGAGAGAATCCAAAACCACTAGTATGTATTGAGTTTGTTTTGAATCTTGGGCATTTGAGAGTGGCCACGGGAGAGTTGCTCACAAATTAATGCAAGAAAAGAAGAGTAAAAGGAAGATCGAGTTCCCAGGTTGTTCTCATGGCAGGCAGAGTATAATTAATTAGGTAGCTGCAAACGGTGTCTTTAGGAGCAAGCAAGACCCAAGTAGCATTAAATGACCGTCAACTTTCAAATTCCCCCACTTGCCACACATACTGTCTGAGAAAATAAATAAAGACTTCAATCTTGTGAAAAAATAAAGACTATTCTTTTTGTGAAAAATAAATAATTTAAATGTGACATTTTATGTGAATGACTCTCTTTTAAAATATACAAATGTTAGTACTTCTAATTTAACTCATTCATATCTCTTAGCTCGTCAATTAGGCTAAATAATGAAATTGATAAATAGTATTATCTGCAATGTTAATCTTTGGTTCTTTTGGCTTATTATACACAAATTAATGTATCATTAAATTGCAACTCTGTCATGTCTCTTAGCTCGCCAATTGAGCTAAATAATGAAATTGATAAAGACTATTACCTCAATTCCTAATCTTAATTTAGTGCTTTTGACTTAGTACACACAAATTAAGGCATCATTAATTTGTATACTAAAATATTCTCTTTGTAAAGTCTTGAGATAATTGAAGTCAAAATAAAAAAGTTTCGGACAATTAATCCACATTTTGGAACTCTAAAAGACTCAATAGTTCGTAAATCGATTGTATACCACCACTAATATAAAGAGTATATTTGGAAAATTTTAATGAAATGCACATTGGGTTTTAAAACTACCATTGTTTTAGAGAGATAAACATTCTTTCCTCCCCTTAATTTTCCAATTGTTGGACAACCAGTTTTTTGGTTTGTACCATCGTTGGCTATTCATAGAATGTCTCGACGCTTTCAACGAAAGAATAATTTCAACTTGTGTTAATTAGGATCAAATTTCGCACTATCCAACATCTGGTTTATCATTGTGGCAATTGAATCTGAGACACCCAACTATAGCAACTATTCTAGACTAAGAGTGTACAAAAAAATTTATATAAATAAATGAGATAACTATTTATCCTTTACATGACTAATCCATATACTATTTATCTCTCGGTCTCTATTTTCTACTAAAAATTTAGTATCTATCTATCTTGGATATAGGGACTAAAAATATATTTAACACTAATTTTTTTAATCTCTTAGAAAAAACAAGAAGACTTGATGACTTTTAAAACAAATATGACAAATATTTTTCATTCATACCTAAAAAGGACAAATAATTATTAGTGATACATAAAAAGTATTTGTCATTGACAATTAATTTTTTTTTGTACAAATTACAAACACGAATTTTTTTATAACACTTATGGCGGTATTTAAGTCACTAATAAATAAAAAACACATGACAAATAATTGTCACTGATACATAAAAAACACGAGATAAATATTTGTCACCGAAAATATTTTTATATTTTTGGCTTTTTATATGTATTTATTTTCAATAAATGATTAATTTTCTTCCCACGAAAAAGATTTTTTGGCTATTGAATTCCAACGAAAAAATATTATCTATTGTAGCTATAATTATTTTTTATATTTTATCTTCATAAATAATATTTTATTTTTTTATGAATTTATATTTCTTTTGACTTCCGGAAAACAATTTTTGTTGTCAAAATAATTATTATTTTCTCCTTTAAGTATTTTTATTTTGTTTTTGAGGTTGAAGTTAAATATAAAATTAATTTAAAATATAATAATTTATTTTCAAATGTTTGGTCTAATTAAATCATTTCTAAGTCAATTTATATAAAAAACATGACAGTATTCGTGTGTATTTTTTATTGAGATCAGGGTATGTACCGCCGAATGCAGTGACTAATCCCCTAACTGGATTGGAGACACCTCGAAGGACGGTACTCGTGTGTATGCACGCGTATATCGTTAGTATTTATATAAATTAATTAATGAAAATGACTATTACTATATTTTATAGATTTGTAGATAATAAACTTTGCTTTTGATAAAAAAAAAAACTATGCTGTATCATTTTTTTTTGAAGCAAAAACTATGCTTTATCATATATTTTTTTTGGATTATAGACAAAATCTGATTCACCCTTTTCTCTCTGCGTATTGCGTGAAGTGATTTCTTCTGAATTGAAGTGGTTTTCAATATCTGAAAACCAACCACATTAAATGCGACTAACTCAAATTGAAATAGTTTATCAAAATTTGCAAAGACAAATCTCAGAGGTTTTTGAAAAACTATTATAATAATAGATACGGTTTCTGTATTTTTCCTTCGCCATGTCTCTGTCACAGTAACAACAAAGCTGGCCTCTTGTATTGTTTCTTCTTCTCTTCATCATAATCAGAATTCACTCACTCTCACCTCTCCACTCTCTTTTCACACTTCTGCTCTGTTCTATATCTTTCTTATCACTGTGCAACTTGTTGTGGTCCATTCCCTCTTGTTTCCCTTTCATTCCCATTTCTCATTTTCACATTTTTCACTTCCTTTCATTCTGTGCCATGCTTTGCTACTACTATGGAAAGTAAGAAAGATACTCTTCACTTCACCTTAAAGCTTTGACCTTTGGCAAGTTTTGAACAGTAATAACAAAAGGGTAACAATCTCTTATCCTTTTCGTTTCTTTAAATCATTGTTGGTCTTTGTTTTCATGCATTTGGCCACAATAATGATAGTGTTTAATCTAGTTAGGTTTTAATGTTGATGGATTTCTTTTCCTGTTTTTATTCTCTTGGTAAGAAACCTTTTTTGTTAAACAAAAAAGTGTGCATTATTAGTAGTTGTTGTTTTATTTATTTATTTTTTGCTTGATGTTCAATGTATGGTTTGATGAACAGTATAATAATAGATAAAAAGAAAGGTTTGGATGTTATTTTCTTCTCTTTGTTTTCTAGTGGTCTATGATGTTTTTGGTTTTCCAAAGGAACGAAATGGTAGTAGTTGGAAGTTATTAGCTATGTGTATGTCTCACATTGTTATACACTTCTTCTTTTGACATTTATTGTATTGAACTTTGCATTATTGACATAACTTTTTTTTTAATTTGTTGATTTAGCTTGAAACTGGGATTGTGCAGGCACAAGGTATAATATGATACTGAGCTTTCATTGACCAGGAGAGCTAAAAGACTTCAAAGAGGGTTCTTCTTTAGTCTTATCAAAAGTAATAGGTGAGAGAAAACTAGTGACTTTGCTTAGCATATAGGATAACATGCCTTTGATGGTTGGTTATTGAGTGATATCTGTTGAGGAAGAGATTGTCGGTGACGATGAGTCGAGAACAGCACAAGCGGGGGAAGCAAGAAAAAGGTTCTGATGGTGCTGAGAAGGTTATTGTTGCTGTCAAGGCATCAAAGGAAATTCCAAAGACTGCTCTTGTTTGGTCTCTCACTCATGTTGTTCAACCTGGGGATTGCATCACACTGCTTGTGGTTGTACCCTCTCAGAGTTCAGGTAATCCCTCTTTCAGATCATTTTTTTATACTCGGCGTTTTTCACTAAATCAGTTGGGTCCTATCCTTTTATCGTGGATATTATTTTGTTTTCTTATCTGAATTCTGAACTAATCAAATAGATTGTAGGATGACATTTATTGGTGCAGTGTGTGTGTGTGTGTGTATTTATTTTTTACTTGATTCTGTAAGAGCATGGTTTTGTGTTGCTATGAATCTTATAACCCATCTCCCATTTCAGCTTGAAATCCAGACCTGCATGACAGATTCTAGATTTTGTTTTCCGTTTATTTATTGTACATTTGAACCTTCACTCTTCCTTTATTTTATGTGCCTAACTATTCAACTGCACCTTTATAGGGCGAAAGTTATGGGGTTTCCCAAGGTTTGCTGGTGACTGTGCCAGTGGTCACAAGAAGTCAACTCCGGGAGCTAGTTCGGAGAAGAAGAATGAGATCACTGATTCTTGCTCCCAAATGATTCTTCAGCTCCATGATGTCTATGATCCTAATAATGTTAGTAGCCTTAATGTGTAAAAGGCACATTGTGAATATTGTGTTTGTAATAGTATCCATATACTAACTGTTGTTCAACAGGTAAATGTGAAGATTAAAATTGTTTCTGGATCGCCTTGTGGAGCAGTCGCTGCAGAAGCCAAAAAAGCCCAAGCCAGTTGGGTCGTATTAGATAAGTAATAGTCTATCTTATTTTTCCTCACAATAGGGCTTGATAATGTAATAGAAACAAAATTTCTAGTTTACCTTTTTATTTATAAAGCACCGACACACACAACACTGACCAGGACACATAGACATTGGTTTTAATTTGAAAAATGCAAGTAATTGAAGTGTCAGTGTCTGACACCGGACACGTGTTGTCTTCACTTGAAGTGTCCGTGCTATAGAGCTTTTTTTTGGTCTGAGATTATGTCAGTTTGTGTTTTTGGAACCTTGATGTTGCTTTTTTTACAGAGAGCTCAGGCATGAGGAACAACAATGCATGGATGAGCTGCAATGCAACATTGTGGTTATGAAGCGTTCCCAACCCAAGGTACTCCGGTTGAATTTGGTTGGATCACAAAAGAAGGATCTTGAAGAAGCAAGTCCATTACCTTCTGAGAAACATGAGATGTCTGGAAAACAATCCAAAAAGAAGAATGATTCTTTGAATTCCATAAAAGGACTAGTTGTCACACCAACTAGCAGTCCAGAGTTAGGGACGCCGTTTACTGCAACTGAAGCTGGGACTTCATCAGTTTCGAGCTCTGATCCTGGGACCTCGCCGTTTCTTATCTCCGAGATCAATGCTGAGTCAAAGAAAGAGGAAACTATCAAAGAAAATCAAGAACTTGATGATACTAATTCTGACACAGACAGTGAAAATTTGTCCACATCTTCTGCAAGCTTGAGATTCCAGCCGTGGATCGCAGATTTACTTTTACATGAACAATCATCTCAACGTAGAGAGGAAAGATCAGATCGATCTCGTGATAGGCTTGAATTGTCTACAACTAGAGCTTTGCTAGAAAAGTTCGCGAGACTCGACACAGAAGCGGAAATTGAATCCTCAACCTATAAAACTGACATGGATTTCAGTGGAAATGTAAGAGAAGCAGTAGCATTATCTAGAAATGCCCCACCTGGTCCACCTCCTTTATGTTCAATATGTCAACATAAGGCTCCCGTGTTTGGAAAACCTCCAAGATGGTTCAGCTACGCTGAGTTGGAGCTCGCAACCGATGGGTTTTCACGAGCTAATTTCTTGGCAGAAGGAGGATTTGGATCTGTTCACAGAGGAGTTTTACCAGAAGAACAAGTCATTGCTGTCAAGCAACATAAATTGGCAAGTTCACAAGGTGATCATGAATTTTGCTCAGAGGTAGAAGTCCTAAGTTGTGCACAGCACCGAAATGTCGTTATGTTGATTGGGTTCTGTATAGAGGATAAGAGAAGGCTTCTGGTTTATGAGTACATATGTAATGGATCATTGGATTCTCATTTATACGGTAATTTCTTTTTTGCTTCCAGACTAACTTTTTCATGACGAGATTAACTGATAGTGTCTTTATTGTAATTTGTATATTGACATATTACTTGGAATTCTTTCAGGGAGACAACGGAAACCATTAGAATGGTCTGCGCGGCATAAAATTGCTGTTGGAGCTGCTCGAGGGTTGCGATATCTGCATGAAGAGTGCAGAGTGGGTTGCATTATCCACCGTGACATGCGTCCTAATAACATTCTTATCACTCATGATTTTGAACCACTGGTAGGGTTGTGTTTGGCCTGCTTTGTGCTATGCAGTTTCATTGGTTTACAATGAAATGCGTCATTATATCATCTATCTGCTAAGTATTTCCAGTTTGCTAATTAATTGTGTTGAATTCTACAAGGTTGGTGATTTTGGACTGGCAAGGTGGCAGCCGGATGGAGACACCGGAGTAGAAACTAGAGTAATCGGAACATTTGGGTATGTGGTGTATTACTCTTTAATTGCTTTCATTGTCTAACTAACTAGCCTTTGCAATAACAATAATACAACTAAGTAATATTGGTGCTATGTAGGTATTTGGCTCCTGAATATGCTCAAAGTGGCCAAATAACTGAAAAGGCTGATGTTTATTCCTTTGGGGTGGTTTTGGTGGAGCTTGTGACAGGGCGTAAAGCTATGGATATCAACCGGCCCAAGGGACAGCAGTGTCTTACTGAGTGGGTAAGTTAAATGATATTATATTACTATCATCTAATTTATGATGCTTTTTTATTGCGTGCTAATTGGCATCATTTCAAGAGTTTTAAATATTGTTTATGATTAACCGAGCACTCAAGTAGATGATAATAGGACTTGAAGTAGTTTTTCCTTGTTCATGTGTTGCCTTGATTAATTGTGTGAGGGATTTGGATATTAAACAGGCACGGCCACTATTAGAAGAGTATGCCATTGAGGAACTGATTGATCCAAGGTTGGGAAGTCATTATTCAGAACATGAGGTCTCTTGCATGCTACACGCCGCATCATTATGCATAAGGCGAGATCCTTATTCTAGACCGCGCATGTCTCAGGTAAGGAAAACTTGTCAGAAGTTTTTAGTCAAGTTGTTCTTGCATTTTACATTTACCTATTTCAAAGACCTTGATTGAAACAGCTTGAATGAGAATAACATTGGCTTTACTCTACTATCTTTTGTCAAACACTAATACCTACTAACATCTGTTGCACCATTTTTGTTTTCCCTACATGAGCTTGATGTCATACTTGTGATTGTTTCTTCAAAGGTTCTGCGAATACTGGAGGGAGACATGGTCATGGAAACACCACACCATTACAGTGGCCCCACACGTCCCCGTGACAAAAGCCGTTCGCCATGAACAACTGCATTCTTGTCTTGCTTTTGGATATTGTAGTTTTATTTCTATATATCTCCACAATGCACTCTAGTTTTGCATATCTGTATAGTAGAGGGAATGTAGGTAATAGGTATATATAGAATAGAAGCTAAGCCTTTGAAATTCTTTCAGAAATTATGTAAACATGTGCCTATATAAATGGCCTTGATCAGACTCGAGAGCTGTATTATAGTATATGGCTCTTCTATGCTCTTCAAATGGATCAAAAATATTTTTGTACTCTCTCTCTCTCTCTCTCTCCCCACAATGAATGTTAAGCATGCTTTAGTTTGAAGTTTGAACTAGGACAACTTGGGCTGGGGACTCATCATCTAAATAGCAAGTAGTAAGTAGCAAACAAACGAGGAGAGCTGAAAAATCAGTAGTTTCAGATATAGATTTGAGCATTGGTGATGCAATGTAACTTCTGAAGCATACAAAACAAATGATCTTGGTTGGCTGATGATGACAATTGACAAGGTTGGGAGCTGAACGTGATCAAGTGACCTATATCTCCTCCAATCCCAATGTTTGTTTCTCGGTTATGTTTTGGCATCTTATAATTTAAGTAATCAGACACGTTATCATCCTCCATTGTCCTTATATCTTAATTATAAGTTGCAGGGAGGGGATGTGAAGACATATTCTTCAATTTTAAATTGAGGAATCTATAAAATGTATCTAAATATAAATGAAATGTGATTAAAAATATTTTATTGTTATTTATTTTTTAAATCTCACATACATATAGACTAATCTTTTCTAAGCCCTTTCAAATCCCCTTTCCAAACATACCTTAATAGAAAGGCCAAGTCTTGCAGAATTCAGAAACAGTTTGAAATGTATTTATCGTTTGGATTTTACTGTTCAAAAGCATGTTTGGAAACCATCTCAATTCTCAAGTCCATCAAATAGAGCCACTAAATCTTTTCTAATGATCAGCCAATGATGAATTGCAGAAACCAATAATAATTAATAAAATTAAGAAATAAATTTTATCGAGGAGACATTTCTCATTCTAATAACACACCCCAACTTCAACCCACTCATCTTTAAAAATTTGTTTTTAACATCTCTAGTTCTGGATCTTAATTATCAAATGTCCATTGGAGAACCACCTTGGTTTTCAGCACCACCCTGATCTGTGGCAGCATCTTGCTCAGTTACTGGTTCAGCTTCAGTAGGAGGACCTTCTTCCTCCCTCACAATCTCAAAAGTATCAATCAACTGTTGAACAGTTTCCTGATCCAAAATGTGGAATGGCTCATCAATTCCAACCACAGCAACAGTGCATACAGAGCTCATAAGCTTTTCACCTTGCAAGGACTCCCTAGTTGCTATGAGTGCATCTTTGATCAAATCTTCCCGTGAGGATCCATTGAAATTCTTAAACCTGCATTCCAAATAGGTCTTTGCTGCTTGTGAGCGAGACCCTATCGCAAACGCCTCATACTCAAAATAGTTTCCACTAGGACAGTTGTAATATAGGTGGGCTCCTGATTCGTCTAATCCAGCTACCAGGAGACCAACCCCATAAGGACGTTTCCATGATCGCTGGGTGCAAACCTGCCAATCAAAATTGGATCACAAATACTAATGAGAAGATCTTTTAATTTCTAATAAAGTTATGCAGATAAAAACACAAGCTGTGCCGCCCACACCCCATCAATCCAAGTTTCTAATAATAAAACACAAGTACAACTGTAAATCATAAAAAATAAAAAAAATAAGGCAGATCAGTTAAACATATGTAATATGTTTCCATTTTTTGTAAATTCAAATTGAACAGATCAGTTTCACATGATAGGACTACATTTAAAAAATTAAGGGGTGTTCTAAGTGTGTTGTTTGGTATACTTTCTTTCTCTGCCTACCAAAAAATCTGTCAGCCCCACAAAGATGATCTTAGTTAAATACAGAATTCCCATTTCTTTGATGAACTCAAACCATAAGAACAAGGTTATCAAACTCAAAGAATCTATTCGACTCAAACCATAAGAACAAGGTTATCAGACTCAAAGAATCTATTCGACTCAGTAAAGTTGTATGAGTTTACTTAATAAAAAAATACCGTTTAAACATCTATGGTAGTATATAAATATGGTTCGATGCTACGTGCATAGAAAATATACAACATTTTGAGTAATACATCAAACCAGAATAGCAAATTTTAAATATTTCATAAGCAACAATAAAGTAAACAAAGATGTGTTCCCAGACCAGACTGGACTAGACCAAAGAGAGGGATGGTGTGACCAAGCCCTCATTGGAGCTAGACTCGGCTCGGTAAAGCTAGGTTTCAACTTATTAGAGTTAGATTCATTCACCTCATTGGCCACTTGACCTGTTGGATTCATTGACAGTTGACACATTATCAACTGAGAATGTCACTTATGGCAAGACCAGCTCCAAATGTAGCCATTTCAATAATGCAACAATCATCTAATTTGGCTTCTGGTTTTCATTTGTTTTCTGCACTATTCCCTTGTTTGTTGTTTTAAGTAAGCTTTCCAAGGTGCAATAAGAGCTAATAAAGCATTAAAAATTTCTCTATATAATTTAAGAACACACTCATCAACACGATATTTATAGGGCTAATTTTAATATTGTTTCATAATTTGCAGTCATCTGGTATATATAGAAATTCATTTGCAGTATTCCTGATTCATATATAAGGACAATAACTCACTGATTCAATCAACCAACTAACTACCAACATTGAGCCTCAATGCAGTAATTTATGAAAAATTCAAAAATGAAGAGAATGATCAAAACATCGTCGTTTAGTATGCAACGTGGAACTCCACCACAAACCCTAACCCTAACAATGTTTAGAGTAGAGTGCAATAGAGATAGAGAGAGAGAGAGAGACCTGGGCTTTGTCGGCGAGGAGAACGACGAGACGACCAACAGGAAGGGGGGATTCGTAGGTGTAGGAGTAGTTGATGGATTCGGATCGCATGTAACGGGAGAGGACGCGACCGTCGGCGGTGAGACCGGCAATGGCGACGCCAATGTGGTCGTCCACTTTAAAGATTTTCTTCTGGTGAGAGGAGAGTTCGGAGTTAGCTTTGTTGACGCAGGCCAAGACGACGTGAATTTTGGATCGGAGGCCGATTGCGGCGGAACCTTGTTTGACGGCTTCCATGGCGTACTCTACCTGGAATAGTCTCCCCGCCGGACTCCATGTTGTCACGTCCGTGTCGTACTGATTTCTAAAAAATTTCTTTTAACCTTTTCTCTAACAATCACACTATACCTCTCATTTTTTTTTCTCCTTAAATGAACTCATTTATTTATACTTTTTAATGTTAGTTCTTTATAGGTATTCAATCTCTCTAACTCCCCCAAAAAAATTTATTAAATGAGTCTCACTATAATTCTATGTCATGTGGAGAGAGAGAAAAAAAATAAAAGATTGTGTCATGTAGGACCAAAAGGGAGAGAAAATAGATAAAACTGGTTTTTAGTAGTGGGGCCCGCAGAGAGAGTCCTAGTAGAAGGACTCCTCATTGTTAATGATTGTTTTTATTTTCTTCATAATGGTATTCTTCATAGCAAACTCTCCTTAATGACGAAAAATGAGAATAAGGACATTCACCATTATGTATGCTCTAATAATTATAGGTTTAAATACATGTTCTGCCACTGCAAATATGGGCATAATCAATTTATGTCCCTGTAAAAAAAAACTTTAAAATGACCCTCGTAAATATTAATTGTTTACGGTTACGCCCCCGGTCAATTTTCCATCCAAAAAAAACTTTAAAATAATAATCAATGCCACGTGTTAAGATTTAATTGGGCTTCACATGCTTACTAAAAAGTTGAACAGTTTGGTGAATATGGGGTTTGAACCCTTGACCTCTAGTTGCCACACTCACCCTCTTACCACCAAGCCACCTAAATAGTTTTGAAGAAAAACGCAACTGTAAATATATATTACCTACGTGCTAATAAAAAACAATGTAACATCACTGTTCATCATCATCTGCAACGAAAACGCACAGATGAAGAACAGATCATCATCACAGCTTCATTATGATTTCCTTATACCACACAAAATTAATTGGTTACTTAAACTGAAAACGCATGGAATCACAAAAATCGAAAATGGGTTTTGATTTTGAATTTGAAAAAATCCCAAACAGATTTGATTTCGTATCTGAAAAAATTCCCATGACTGCATCGTTTGTGTTTTGAAGACGAAGATCTGGAGATGAGAACGAAATCAATGAAGATCTAGAGATGGGGTTCGTTTGTGTTTGTCCAGATTTAATTGATAAAGAAATTGAATCTGAATTAGAAAACGAAATCGAATTTTCATAATCAAAACAAAATCGAATCCGATGGAATCCTTTTCCAGATTCGTTTCTGAAGGAAGATGATGGTTGTTGAAGATGAATGAAGATTTATGTAATACATATTAACAGTTGTATTACTCTACACAAGCAAATCAGTTGGTTTAGTGGTTGGAGGGTAAGTGTGTCCCTAGAGGGCCACTCGACCAAAATATTTAATTTTTTTTGGTGACATTGATCCTCCACTTTGCCACGCTAGTGCCACGTGGCTGCTGACGTGGCACCTATCAGTGCCATGTCTCCATGATGACATGGGGATGATGACGTGGCATAATGGTCCTATGAGATGATGACATGTGGCATTGATTATCATTTAAAGTTTTTTTTGGATGGAAAACTGACCGGGGGGCATAACCGTAAACAATTAATATTTACGAGGGTCATTTTAAAGTTTTTTTTACAGGGGCATAACTGAATTATGCCCATATTTGCAGGGGCAAAACATGTATTTAAACCATAATTATAAGCACTCGCCAAATAACACAACTAGTAGTATCTTGTCTTCCACCTAAAAAAAAGTAGTGTCTTGTCTTATGTGAGGTTGATTATCAACAAAATTTTAAGAAGCTTCAATTGAGTGAAATTTCCAAAAATTAGTCATTTAAGAGTAAAGATCCAAATTGGTCCTGAAAATTTTCTCGCAGGATAAATTAGTCCGGACAATTTTTTGGGACACATTAGTCCCCCGATAATTTCAAAACGGGACACGTTAGTCCCTCCATGTCTTTAGCCGTTGACAGTTCGTCTAACATATCCTACGTGGCACATTAAGTGTTGTCGTGTCACGTTAAACGTCACATGATACGTTATTTTGGGTCAAATTAGTCATCGGTTTTACATATATGAAAAATTCTAAAAAAAAGACAAATCAGTCCCTGCGCATTTTGGGACAAACCAAGTTGTCCTCAACCTCAAATATTTGGTTTCTCAAACCAGACACCATTTTTAACGCAGAGAGAGAGATGCATAGTGGGAGAGAAGGGCGAACAGAGAGAAGGAGCAGAAGGGTGTCATTTTTCACTACTTTTTCATTTTGATTCATGATTTGCGTGTTTATTTTTATTCATATGGTGAAAGATGACACCTACCTTCTGCTCCTTCTCTCTTTGTGTGTTCTTCTCTCTCTCTAGTTTCTATTTTTATTCATATGGTGAAAATTATTATTATTATTATTATTACTACTGTTATTATTTTTTATTGAAGCCAACAAGTTAACAACGGACAACAGTTTGCAACTGTACTTTGGGTGAGATTTTTTTTGGTCAAATTGTATCGATTTCATTGATGCAAGCGGGCAAAGGCCCAAACCAATACAAGCAATAGCAAGTGGGCTGAGCCCAATAAGGGTGCAAAAATTGACAACCCGGATCCAGCCAAACTAGACTCACACGGAGGAAAGTGCATCTAGGTTAAGTGAAGTACGTGCGAGATACAGTAAAGTTAAAAAAATCTAACTCAGCCACACGACACGCACAAAAGCGAAAAACCATCTAAAACCCTAGAAACCTCAAAACTAAGCCTGAGTTTGAATCTCCACCATGCGAGCATCATCTTCAATCAGACGCCAAAGAGAATCCGGTTAGTGGAAACTCTAATTACCTTGACATTCATTTCTTCTTCCAAACGCAGCTATTTGATGAGCAACCACGTTCCCTTTTCGCCCTATCCAGGTAAATCCGCAGTGATTAAAGCTTGATTTGATGAAGTTAGTGTCATTGATTGATGAGGTTTTTAGTATTATAATTATAATTATATATTATTTATTATTAATATTAATAAAGTTGTTAGAGTTAAAGCTTTTGGCCTTTTTTTCATAAAAAAACTTTAGGCCCAAGACAAATTAGCTCCCCCAAACTTTCACCAACTCTAACCTATTGATAGAGTCAAGGAAATGGGGAAACAACAACAGAGAAGGAACGCTGGAACATTAAAAACGAAGGCAAAGGGTAGTGAAGGAAAAGATGGAAGATTAACCAAGAATCAAGTACATAATTGATTTTGTGTTGCCGTGAAAGCTAGGATTTGCAGAGGTTTCATTCAAGTTCAGTTCAAAATCAATTCTTCTACACACACATACAAACACCTTGCATGCGTCTTCTTCCACTATAGCGTTAGGGTTTGCTCTTTGCAGAGGTTCATTCAAGTTCAGTTCTTCAATTCAGCATGCAGTTTATCCAAATGGACACCATAGCAGATCCTCCTCTAAACCAAACCAAGAGGTTTATTTTTCGCTACTCACTTGTTTGTCTTTTTTTACTTTTTATTTTCCATTATGATCACCATGCATGCTCTGTGAATATTCTGTTGAAAGCTAGTCAAAAATAATAATTGGAATTTTATTTATTTTACCTATTTTCTTGGCATGTACGAATATTCCAGTTATTTTTCAGCTTGTGTGTGCTAATGAGTATCTTCTATATTAAAAACAAAGATGGAACCTTCTTGTGTATAATTCTTTCTCTGCATTTTTGCTTGTTTTAAGAATAACTGTCTTGTTCCTACAGACACAAATGCTCGGCATGCTATAAGCAATATAAGAAGAAAGAACATCTTATTGAGCACATGAAAGTTTCGTACCACTCAGTCCATCAGCCTAAATGTGGGGTCTGTCAAAAGCACTGCAAATCCTTTGAATCTCTGAGGGAACATCTCACGGGTTAGTTTTTGTGATTGTGATTGCATATTCGATCTGATCTCAGCATTGTTGCTTGCAATGTTTTAACTCATTTTTCATTCTTCTTGTGCCCCTTTTGGTTTCCTTTATGTTTTAGGTCCTTTGCCAAAGGGACTCTGTTCAGCGATTTTCTCGGAACGAGGTTGTAGACTTTGCTTGACACTATTAGATAGTCCTGGGTCACTCAATGAGCATAAAGAAATGTGTCACCTACCTGCCCCGGCTCTCCTAGTAAGTTGGTTATTGACAACCTAAAGCGTTCGTATGAAATAAAACTACGTTGTTATGCTGATTACAGTTTATGTTTCCTGTTTTTTGTTTAATTTAATGTGGCATGAATTTGTAACGAAGTTTGCCTTGTTTGCGGAACTGTTTCAGGGAACAAGCACATTACCCTATGTGTCCCAAATCGAATATGGCGGATCTTCTTATGAAAACTATGCTGAAAGGTGCACCAGAGCAGTTGCAATTGACTGTGAAATGGTTGGTGGTGGAAGTGATGGATCACTAGAACTTTGTGCTAGGGTATGCTTGGTTGATGAAGATGAGAACTTAATCTTCCACGCTTATGTACAGCCTCAAATCCCTGTTACTAATTATAGGTACTTCATCTTTTTATGATTGTTGTCCTTTATTGGCAAAGAGAAGGTTGGATAAGGAAAAACAGAGAATGTTGGTGTTGATTTTACTTGATATTTTTCAGATATGATATAACTGGGTTGACAGAAGAACATCTTCGAGATGCCATGCCACTTAAGGAAGTTCGGGAAAAGATATTGCAAATTTTATACAATGGAGAATCCATTAGCAAAGTTAGATTGGATGGTGGAAAGGCCATGCTTCTTGTGGGGCATGAGTTGGCTCATGATTTAGATTGCTTGAAAGTGAATTATCCCGATCACATGCTGAGGTAGATGTTTCGCGAGTAACTAACTCAATTATGCTCAATCATTCCAAAAGTAATTTTTCAGTTACTTTCCTGTACACCCATTAAGTGCTTGTCCTTTGATGACTAAGAAAAATAGTTGTTGGAAATTGCTTAAGTCCTTCTGCTCTATGTGAGTGCTCTTTTGTTGGTCTGTGGCTGGATTCACTAGAAAAACTGCTTGATAATGTATGCGAGGACACTGACACATTGCAAAAGGGATTGAAAAGGCAAGTTGACCTCATGAATGAGTGGTCGAAGCATCAGTAGAAAATACTTGAGAAGGGTAGAAAATGCAATCACTAAAACAAAGAAAGCGGTTGAAGCTGACCAAAATTGTTTATATTACTATTATGAATTTGTGTAAAAATTTATGAGGAGTGGTTTTTCATTAGGATCATACTCTGAGAGAACTTAACTTATGGATACACTTTCTTACACCTGTTTCTTTCCATTGCATATAAATTGGCGGGCAACGTGCCGGAGCAGCATGAGTATGGGGCTGAATGAAAAACAAAATTAGATTTGAAGCTATTGTACTCGTGCTGCTCCTTGGGCATGTTGCCTGCAGCCTGCCAATCTTATGTAATAAAGGCAACTGTAAGCACACTGTAATCCAGCCAGCCACGGAGCAGTAAAGGAACTCTGTCACGGAGATCATCCACCATATCCAATGTCACCTACTAGGTTACAAGGATTCCCTGTTCTCATTTTATTGTCGTTTACAGGGTTTTAAGGTGTATTGTATAATTCACTCATTGAGTTGTTTAGTTGTTCTAGCGATCAGTTTGTATATGTTAACAACATAACTAAGTTTCCAGTTTTATTCATCTATACAATTCAGTTGGAATTTTCTTACACTGAAGTCTGCTATGTTGATTTATTTTTCTCGTCGAATGTATAGTTTCTGATTTGAGAGCAGATCTTTGTATTTACTAAGCTAACATATTGCTTATGCTTATTTTTTGTGTATTGCAGGGACACCGCGAAATACCGTCCACTGATGAAAACGAACTTCTCCAGCCATTCGCTCAAGTATCTTACCCGAACATATCTGGGGCAAGTTACATTTATTCCTCAAGCTTCTTCCAATTTTGAGTTTTCCTTTCTGTTTTATAATTAAGTTGACACCATCTATCTTTTTCAACTGAGTATATATACTGACTAACCTTCTGTTTGATTGACCTCCATAAATTTCTGCAGTTACATTTCACGTAGTAGTTTCGATACAATGTAGTATGATCCTTTAATAATGTTTTAACCTATCTCCAATAAAATTGTGCTTTTGCTCTACAGTTATGATATTCAATCTGGCTTCCACGACCCATACGAAGATTGTATATCTGTCATGAGACTGTATAGGAGAATACGAGGTCAAAGTCATCACGAGGAAGGCTTTGGAGCGTTGACTTCAAGTAATAACACGGACAGCATGTCTGATAGCTGGAATTCCAAGGAAATTGACAACCTCACGCCAGATGAACTTTTTGCCATGTCAAGATCAGACTATAGGTGTTGGTGTTTGGATTTGAAGCCGAGGAATTAATTTGATCATTGCGTTTGTCCATCACACCAACCAGTGTATGTTTCTTAAGAAACTATGGGATTTTTGGGCAGGGGAGATTTGTATTTCAACTATCCTTTTTATGCATAGCTTTCTATGTGCTAGAAAATAGAGGTACTTGGACAGACTTGAATCCTATCCTTCCACTCTCCCTACACCTCCCCCCTTCCCCTCTATCTCTCTCTCATCATTTATTTATGTATGATTTTTAAATGATGAGAGAGAGTGAAAGTAAGAGAGAGATAGAGAGGAAGGAGGGATATTTAGGGAGAGTGGAAGGAGAGGATCCAAGTGTGTGCTTAGACCATGCATTTGGAGTTGTCTATGTAGATTTAACGCAACGCTCCTATGGGGGGCTGGAATCTTTGCTTACTGGTGATGGTTCTGGGGCTTCTTTACTCCGTGTAATCAAATAAATGTTCTATGATTTTTTGTTCGCAAACGGAGTGATAAGTATCACTCGTAAACTCGTACGCAAAGTAAAGATTTAAAAAGAAATAGCGTAAAGCTTTGTTCAAACCACTTGTAACTACTCCATCTTCTGCATTATCATGAAGATGAAGACCAATATCAATATGAACCGACACAAAGCATAAATAAATAAATAAATGAGGATAATGCTTGTTCTTGATCCAGTTTCAACGGAGCCACGCGTAGATCTAATAGCTATTTAAATTGCTTGTCTTACAATTCACTGTATTTACTAAGTTTTATGAGAAAATAAAATAAAATTATATCAGATGTCATTAAATTTACTATTATTATGAATAAATTAATTGGCTCCAGCTCATCCAATCAAAACAAATAATTTTTAGGCTGAACAAATCATACTCATCTGTAACTACTTTTAAGTAAATAAATTAACAGAATTGTGTATCAATATCAAAACACAAAATTAAAATTGAAAGCAAAATATTCTCACTGCATTTGATTATGTATGTCAATTATTATGTAGAGAAAAAATTGGAAAAAAAATATCGTTTTCATTTTCTTTTTCATGTAACTAACAAACAACAACAATAATAGTCACCAATACACAATTCAAAGGATCTAATAAGCATCTTTCTTCTTCACAAACTCCAAACCTAGAAATCATTTACCAAAATCACGAAACAACAAGAAAAAAAGAACAAGAAAATCACGAAAAAGAAGAATTGAAGAATCAAGAAACAGGAGCACCAGGAGGAGAGAAAGAAAGGCCTTCTTCTTCATCAAGGAAGAGATCATGCGTGTTCCTAATTGCAGCGTGAACCAAAACCAACACAACTCCGACGACAAGTGCGATGATGATGTTAAGAATAGCGCCGGTGAGAAGGAGAAGCACGATGGTGAGAATCGCCATAAGAACAAGTATAACACGGTCGCTGATAACGCGTCCAAAGATAACAAGAGGCTCGTCACGAAGGAAATAGAGAAAAACCCAAGCAGCCATGAGAACGACGAAAACGATGAGTGAGATTGGATACCATAAAAGACTGAGGAAGAGAACTAGAAGCACGACGAGAGCATAGTTCATCTGGAAGTAACCGATATTGGTTTTCACGCGCGCTATTGCGTCTGCGAAACCGTGTGGAAGACCGAATGATCGGAAATTGAACATGACTTTCCATGGACGACGAGTTCCAAGACCTGTTCTGATCCTCTCTTTGGCGCGTGATATGAACTCTAGATTTGTTGGTGGTGATGATGATGATGAGGTTGGAATTGTACCGTAGTTTGTCATCGTTGCTGTGTGCGACTGCGGAAGAGCGAGAGCGCGACCTACCCCGATGTGCTTTGCTGTGCTGTAGACGACGATTTTGAGAGAGGGGTAAGTTCGGCTGAATGATTAATAGGACGGCTTTTTATTGCGCAATTGTAAAGACTAATTCCTCGAGCCAACTACAACTACAATTGACAGTAAAACTCTCCCTCAAGAGATTTAACACTGCTACATGCCTAATACTGAATTTGAACTCAAAATTTTGATTAATCTGAAAGAAACGTATACCATCTAATCTAAGTGCTCTTAGTTTTTTAATTATTATTTAATAATTATTGCATCCTATTATAAGGTGTGATTGATATATAAATTGGAAAACTAACATTATTCTTTTTTCTTTTTTGTGTGGGTAGACTAAACATTATTCTATCTTTTTAAGACCAATCAACATTATTCTATCTTTCACTCTTTGATTTATAATTTGAGATAAAAGAGAAGAGTTGTGATAGAAAAAGGGATGAATATTCCATCAATAAAGAAATAGGGGTGAATAATATTATCAAAGAAAAATAAGAAAAAGGATGAATAAAAAATTAAGAGATTTAGTGAAAAAGTCAAAGAAAAACAATGAGTGATTTATTTACAAAGAGATGTCTCGATGATTGAGAACTGCACGTAGTTTCCAAAGAAGTGATAACATCATGAATATTTCTATACTATGAGTTTTCTTATGATAACCTTAAATTTAGTCTCTAAATTATATTTGATTCCTAAACTATACAAACTAATATCTACTTCCTCCTTTGATACTTTTAACCTTTTATTTTTGTTTAAAACAATAGTACTTGTAAAATTCTAATGTACACAGCTCACTAAATTTTTCTAAATATACCCATCGTATTTATTGAATTTTTTAAAATCCCAAAGTATGGATTAATCATCTCAATACCATTTATTTTGACTTGTATTTAAGTATTTAGTTAACACAAATTAATGATATAAAGAGAGAATGCTAACCCCAAGCTTATCTCCAAGTGGTTATTGCACTCCATCTAAAGGGGCAGACTCAGCTAGTACCAGGGGTGTGCAAAATTACTGGTGTACTGTTACCTTACTTTAACTATACTGGACCCATTTGTAAAAGCCCATAGTGGAATTAAAATTTACTGATCCAATATCTTTGGGAAAAAAAGAGGGATACCGGTAGCCCAATTCATCAAAACCGGTAAACCATTACTTCATCTTACCATCGCCTTCACGTACGGAAATTGAAAAAGGGCTGGAAAAAGAACTTGAAAAAAGAAGAAAAGAGATGGTATAAATGACGCGCTGGAGTTACTACCCAAAGTTCACAAAATAGAAGTAAAGAAGTGAGTAAAGGCTTTTGAGTAGAGCCTTTGAAATCCGAATGTTTCAAAGGCTTTTGAGTAATAATCGATCAGAATATTCATCATGCTCTTAATTGCAAGAAGTTGTGTTCATGCTCACTGTTCACCGAAAATCCCCAAATCACAAATCGTTTTGACTTGGATGCTCGAGTAAGTGTGAATGCTTTGATGGTGAAGCCACTGGATTGGCACTGAAAATTGATTTTTTGGTTTTAGGAAATGGTAAACCATTTTTTGTTACTAAAAATCATTTTTGGCACTGAAAACTGATTTTTTGGCACTAAAAACCAGTTATCGGAAATGGTAAACCACTTATTTGAACCAAAAACCGGTTTTAAAACGGTAAACCGGTTTCTAGAATTGAACCGGTTTCGAATCGGTTATTCATGCAAACCAGTTTTTTGAAAATTGGTAAACCACAACTAGATTTGAAAGAGGTATGGTGTGGTGTGGTATGGATTTTGTACCATGCACACCCCTAGCTAGTACCCGAGTTTGATTCCCCCTGGACACCGGAGCGGAACCCTAAACAAAACAAAAAAAGAGAATACTTGCAACTTGCAATGGAATGCTAAATTGTGGAAGCAATAAGGACACTTAGGGTCCGTTTGGGGTGGTTGTGAGTTTTTGGTTTTTGGTTTTGAAAGTCGATTTCAAAACCAAAACATGTTTGGGTAAAATGGTTTTGAGTTGGTTTTTTTCCTTATTTTTGAAACAGTTTTCCATCAAAACACAAAATCAAAAAAAGAGGCTTTCTAATTTCAGTTTTTGTTTTAGCACTAATACGTCATCACCAACCATCACTTCAACAACCAGCGACCACCACCGACCGCCACTCTAACCACTGTCAACTACCACTGACCATCATTTCGACCATTGATCACCACTCTGACCACCGCTGACCACCGCTCCGGCCACCGCCAACCACCATCATGGCCATAGTCGACCACTACTCCGACCACCACTCTGGTCACCGACGACCACCACTCCGACCACCAATGACCACCATTTCGATTGTTGACCACCTCTCCGACCACCGTCGAGCACCACTTTGGCCACCGTCGACCACCACTCCAACCATCGTCAACTACTACTTTGACCACCGCTAACTACCACTCCAGCCACCAGTGACCACCACTCTGACCACCGTCAACTACCACTTTGATACCACTTTTATGTTCATGTTTTAAACTATAGTTTTGATTTTTGAAAGTTTCTTAACTGAAAACTCAAATCTGGTTTTAAAGAGGGACTTAGAAATTCAAATTTCCAGTGGCTCGTCACGGTTACTTATTTTGTTATGTAGGATCTTGCGTCTTTTATGCAACAAAAAAGGTGGAGTATTGGTTTTGAGTTATGTAATAATGCGTTGTTATCACATGTTTTTGCTATTTAAATTTAAATATAAATAAATCAAAGAATTATTATTAATTTGTAGCTAGGAGGATCCAAGATTGGTGGAACCAAGTACAAGTGTGTAGATAAGGGCAGAAGGAACGTCGTAGGGACGGCAAATCACAAGAGACGGCGAGGCAAGGTAGTAGTATCGTATTGTTGTTGTAGTAACATCTAACGAAACGAGAATGATGGGTCCAGACCAGCAAGGCCACCCACGATGAACATCCGACAAAGCCTTCCAAACTTTTTCTTTCTCAGTCACATTACATTACATTATTGAGACCAACAAACTAGAATACATGCCCCAAGTGTTGGCCGAGTCTAGGCCGTAGGATCGGAGAGTGTTAATCTCGACTATTGATCTTGATCCTGCTTTTTGCAGTAGTTATTGGGCCGTTCCTAATGCGAACTGGGCCGAGCGGCCCAAACAGTTTGACGTACGACTTTGTTTCATCTTTTCTTAGAGAAGAGGGTGCAGAAATGCAAGTTTCTTCCCTATTGGTATTATGAGTTCACATGATTTGTGAGGTGTATGATTTGGCACTCATAACATGTACCACTATATGCTGCGGAGAATATTCTAAACCATAGTGTTTGAATTTTATTTCTCTCGTTGAAATTTATAATATGTTACTTAGCAGAACACACAAATTATAATTGTAATTTGGGTTTAATAAACTTGTGCTTCAAGCAAAAACTTGTGAATGGCATAGCCGTGAAGGTTTGGCTGTGTGTGTGTGTGTGACTATATAATAACGTCTAGAAGCAACTGCATAATCCCACAAGTTTTCTCAAACTTAATCCCAACAGTTCAATTGCATTCCAAGTTTCCCTTTACTTTTCAACCTTTATATATATATGAAATACAATCAGAGGTAATAATGGTGGTAACTTAAACACAATTGATAATTCTCTGTCTCTCTCATTTCCTCCTTGTTGTGAAATATTTGAAGGATATATATGGCAATGGAGAAAAAATCTCAGCTCATCCATGGAACAATTGAAGCTACCATCTTCAATGCAACACCTTACTTACCTTCATTTCCCTTCAATGTGAGTTCACATTCTCATAGTTAACTTCAATGCTTTTGTTATGAATTACTTGATGAAATAGCGACAGAAATTTAGAGACGGAAAATGGTAAAACCGTCTCTAGTTTTATCTCTAAGTGCTTTTTTTTTTTGACAAAATTATCTCTAAGTGCTAACGACGCTAAATTAAAGACTAATTTAATGATTTGCCTCTAATTTTAATCGTTATTTCATCTTTTTATAGTAGCGAAACATTGAAATATGTATCAATTTTCTCTTCTTTAGTGTTTATGTCCAAATGGAAAGCCTGCTTATGTAACTATCAAGATAGACAACAAAGTGGTAGCAAAAACAACTCAAGAAAGTGAACGTGTATGGAACCAAACCTTTCAAATTCAATGTGCACATTTAGCTGATTCAACTATCACCATTACACTAAAAACATCATGCACTATATTAGGGAAATTCCACATCCAAGCACAGTTGTTGAAGGAAGAGAGTTTGATCAATGGTTTCTTCTCTCTCCTTATGGAAAATGGAAAACCAAATCCACAACTAAAATTAAGGTTTATATTATGGTTCAAGCCAGCATATTTGGAACCAAATTGGTCAAAACTACTAAGCAGTGGAGAATTTCAAGGGTTGAGAGATGCTACATTTCCACAAAGGTCTAATTGTCAAGTTAAGCTCTATCATGATGCTCACCATTCACATGATTTTCAACCTCCTTTTGAAATATGTGGTGCTCCAAGAAATCTATGGGAAGATGTTTATAAAGCTATTGAGGATGCAAAATATTTAATTTATATTGCAGGCTGGTCTTTCAATCCTAACATGGTTCTGGTACTTATAAATTTATAACCTCATTTTATACTCCCTTTGGACTTATTTATAAGCAAAAAATGCAGTTTTAGGTTCGTTGAACAACTGATGTATCTGTTCGATTTAGGTTTGTTGGATAACTGATGCATTTGGTCTAAATAGAACAGATACATCAACTATTCAACGAACCTAAAACTGAATATTTTGCTTATAAATAACTTCAATAATTTATTTTCTATGTAAATATACATTTTTGAGTAGTAAAATTAATATGCTTCTTGTGAAGGTTAGAGATCCTCAAACAGAAATTCCACATGCTAGAGAAATAAAATTAGGTGAACTATTGAAGAAAAAGGCAGAAGAAGGAGTTGCTGCAAGGATTATGATTTGGGATGATGAAACATCTTTGCCTATTATTAACAACAAAGGTGTAATGAACACTCATGATGAGGATGCTTTTGCATACTTTAGACACACAAAAGTAATATGCAGAAAGTGTCCAAGGTTACATCATAAGTTCCCTACAATCTTTGCTCACCATCAAAAGACCATCACAGTGGACACAAAAGTTCTCAACTCTGTCAATGATAGAGAAATTATGAGCTTTTTGGGTGGCATAGATTTATGTGATGGTAGATATGATACTGAGAAACACTCATTATTTCAAACACTTTCTAAAGAATCACATTGCAATGATTTCTACCAAACAAATATTGAAGGAGCTAGCCTCAACAAAGGTGGGCCAAGAGAGCCTTGGCATGATGTTCATGCTTGTGTTACTGGTGAGGCTGCTTGGGATGTTTTAACTAATTTTGAGCAAAGATGGACAAAACAATGTGACTCATCTCTTCTAGTTTCTGCTAACATCTTAGAAAATCTCACTCCTATTTGCTCAACAAAGTCTCATATAGAGAGGAATTGGAATGTTCAAGTATATAGGTCCATTGACCATGTCTCAGCTAGCCAAATGTTTAGAAAGTTAACTGTAGAGAGTAGCATCCAAGAAGCATATGTTGAAGCAATTAGGCGCGCTGATAGGTTCGTGTATATCGAAAATCAATACTTCATTGGAGGGTGTCATTTGTGGAAGAAAGATAGGCATAGTGGCTGTAGAAATTTGATTCCAATTGAGATTGCACTCAAAGTGGTTAGTAAGATTAAAGAAAGAAAGAGATTTGCTGTATATATAGTTATACCAATGTGGCCAGAAGGAATACCTGAAAGTGAGCCAGTTCAAGATATACTACATTGGACTAGAGAAACAATGAAAATGATGTATAAGTTAATAGGAGAAGCAATTATAGAAAGTGGTGAGCCAGGACATCCAAGAGATTACTTGAATTTTTTTTGCCTTGCAAATAGGGAAAAGAAGGAAAAAGGAGAGTATCTTCCTCCACATTTTCCCCATCCTGAAACACAATATTGGAAAGCTCAAAAAAATAGGAGATTCATGGTTTATGTTCACTCCAAACTCATGATAGGTATGAATATATGATTACATTATAAGTACTTCTTGTTCAATAACTTACTTTTGTCCTCCATTTAAATTTTAGCTATTCCAACATTACCAAAAAGCTTATTTGGAGTAACTCATTACAATAAAGTTATTGCAATAAGTTATACTCCCTCGGTATAAGAGAAAAATGCACTTTTAGGTTCATTGAATAACTGGTGTATCTGATCTATACATCAGTTATTCAAGGAACTTAAAACTGTATTTTTCTTATATATGAGAAGAGATAGAGTAACTCATTTTATTGAAGTGTAAAAATCATTGATATTATATATATATATATATATATATATATATATATTCTTGGTTAACTAAAATGTTGTTTTGTTGCTTCTGCCTTCAGTGGATGACCTATATATATTAATAGGATCAGCAAATGTGAACCAAAGATCAATGGATGGGCAAAGGGATACTGAGATTGCTATAGGAGGCTACCAATCTCAAGATGGAGTAGATCAGAAAATTAGTCATGGTGATATTCATGCATTTAGAATGTCACTATGGTATGAGCATACTGAAAGTGCTGAGGAGTTATTTTTAGAGCCAGAAAGTTTGGAATGTGTGCAAAGAATAAGGTCAATAGGAGATAAAATGTGGGGAATCTACAACAGTGAAGAAATTGTGGACATGGAAAGTGTGCACCTTGTAACTTATCCTATAAAAGTAACACAAGATGGATCTGTGGAGGACTTGGCTAATGGTGAGAATCATTTTCCTGATACAAAATCTCTAGTGAGGGGAAGAAGAGCAAAATTATTACCCCCTATCATTACCACTTAGCCTTGCAATTGAGATATGAGACACACAACCAATACTAACCATTCTTTTACATGTCATTTCTACACAAAATAAGTGTTATTATCTTTTGTCAAGCTGAAAAGAAAGAAGCCTTGTACATTTTCTAGGGAGATAGTTTTTCTCCCCATCACCAAAGTTAATACTATTAGTCTCATACCCTCCCCTCTCCTCACATTCAAACTCCCAAACACACGCTAAAGCTATACTCTTGCTTTAAAAATTAATGTATACCTACCTTGTCACGGCGAGTAACCCACCGACTTGAAGTGAAACTAGCCTCACCTTGACCAAGCAATTGAGATATGGGACACAAACAGTAATGACCATTCTTTTTCTTTTCATAACATCACAGAACTAGATGTAACATCTTTATGTATTGATAATGCTTCAAAACTAAATAATTTTCCATGCGTGCATATGTGCAGTAGATATATCAGGTGGAATATATCTGGACCATTGAATCTAACCATAAATGATCAAGATTAAAACAAAAACAATGCATATGTGACTATTAGGAACTTTTTTTTTTACAACAACGACTATTAAGAACTTGTATTGATTATCCATGTATAGTTATAAGTTGGATCACTTAGGCGGTTAGTATTGATCCAACTACGATCCATAACTACTTGGGCGGCTAGTATTGATCCAACTAGAGTGCAAGTATAACAGCCGTGGAAAAAAGACTCAAACAATTGAAGATAATATAATTGCATGACATTGTCCTGTTTCCAAAGAAAATGATAATATGATCAAAAAATAAAAATAGCTTTTGAGTAGTACATGAAATTTCTTTGGTTGTTTTAATTATTATTCATTCAACCTAGTTTGACATTGATGGCATATCCACAAACTCAATAGTTTAAATGGAAAGGAGTTTGGTTTCCTACAAGTGAAGTTTTGGATTATTACTTCTCGATATTGAAAGGTCCCAGAAAAGAAAAATATTCACAAGTTCAATTGCAAAAATTTGATACATTTCACTCAAATAAAAAGTAGATGTTTGATAAATACATTGGGATGTAGAAAACTGAGTGTCTGCAGAATGACACTTTAAGAAATTTGGTAAATATCAACGACCAAGAGATTCAGTATCATTTTTCTAGGAAAGAAAATAGCATAAAAAATGCTTTGGGTTAAGTTACACATGCCATATAGCAATAATATTAGTGTAGTTTTAGAACCTTATTTGTGTCACAATAAATAAGGACCCTTATGGCTAAATTTTATCATCGGGATTAATAGTGGGATGCTAATGCTATAAGTCAAATAACTAATGGAAACTCTTTCCTGCTGTCAAGCTTTTTTAATTTTATAAGTAAGTCATTAGGCTGATGGAAAATCATTTGCAAGTTGCTACCATTAGCCTTTAATTATAATCTAGTGTTGCGTTTGACTGTTTCAATGTTTCTCTATGAACCTATATTGGTACACTTTAGAATCAGAGAATTTCTCATCAATAAGTGCAGAAAGTTCAGAAAAAATCAAACTGAGGAACAAATTCTACAGTTATTCTATATTTTAGCCATTTCATACATTGAGATTAAGAAGGCTGAGAAAAATTACCTGATCCAAGCTATTATAATTATAGCCTATCCTTGTATTCTTCTTGTTTGACCTCTTTCTTTGTTCTGTAAATGCTCCTAACATTGAATAAATGTAACATCATTGCAAGAGAGTACTTTGTGGAGGTCAAAGATGAAGATCTTGCATGATCTCTCCCACTTCTTAGTTTATTCTATTTCAAATTATATTTTTTGTTAAATGTATGTATATATACACCATTACGGCCTATTGATCCAATCAACAGCTTCGAAATAAAAATCATAAGAGATAAAAGTAAAAGATAAAGCATGACAAAAGATAAAACATCACTATATAAACATTAAAATAGAGCAAACCTAACAAGTCATCAATTCAAATTTAACCTTTAGGAGACAAAAAACTTAAAAAAACATAAAGAGCAGGAAACTACATTAAACATCCTATTACTACTAGAAAGTCCTCAATCTTCTCTCATTTTAGTTCCCATAAAATCACGTCCTTGCAGGAGTAATTTCCACTTCCAATAGATGTAGGCCTTCTTGATGAGTAGTTGGGAGGTACAGTGATCATGCCCGAAAAGTAGTAGACATTGACCCTTCTCTTCCAACTTGGTCAGCGCATCAGCGTGAACTCCAGCACTAGCTAATAATGCCACATACTCTCCTTCCTCATGTTGCTTGCTCCATTGTTCAAGCATTATCTTGATAGATAGCTTGTTCAGGAATACTTGTTGGCACAAAGCTCTTTAGGTGGATGGGTAACTCTCTTCCAAGTTTCAGGTCCGTGAAAACATTTTCGCTACCAGCTGCAATCATATCTACGGACCTCCCTATACCTCTTTGATTTATTGCCCGTATTAAACGGCGTTTGACATTTTTGACTGAGCATAGTGTGGGCACTTGGAGGTCCTTTATGTTCCACAATGCCGTAACTGGTATTGGTTCCAAATTCTTGATAACTTTCTGCATCTTTTTGATGTCCCTGCGATAAACACAGTTGGCAAAATTAAGTCCGAAAAGATGAAATGAGAAATGAAAGAAAGATTAAATCCATATACTTAAAGGCTAATCCACTATGTTTACTGTAGCGATTTAGTGCAGGACACATGGCTTCTAACTACACAGTTCTTCAATTATTTTATTAATTCTCAGACAAATGCATTCTTGTGATTGTGAAGTTACTTCTCCACAATACTCACCTATTTTTAGTTAGACCTGTGATCTTACAGAATTGGTAGAAGATACACTACATACAAGACAACTTTTTCAGTGACCACTCAGAAAAATGTGAAGGTGAAGGCTAAATTTGGTTTAATCTTAGCATAACCATATCTTCTTTATATATACAAGTTTATTTATCCTCAAACAATATTTAATAGATAATCTAAATATTTTATTATTGCTATTATTATTGGGAGGTTAGATAGTTTGTTAGGACAGTATATTCTGAACAAGATTACATAACACAAGCAGAATACGAAAAATGAAAATAGTCCAACACTATTTCATATAAGTATATAACAAACTATTTAACCTCCAAACTGAACTAAGCCTAACTATTAACAGCTGTTAAGTTAAAATTAGAAGTAACAAACAAATACACAGGATTTCTAATGCCATTAACTGAAAAAAGAAAAAAAAAACTAAGGGAACAACAGAAACAGACCAACACACAGGATTACATATTTACATAACATAAGCAGAAAAAAAAGGGAAATACCTGGACCACGTACTAGACCATGAACTGAAGCAGAGCAGCGAACTGAAGCAGAACAAAAAGAAAAGCAAAAACAAAAACATTAGAAGTAAAACAAAAGCAAACAAACATAAGAAAGAGAAGAGCAGCAGTGAAGCCAACCGAAGCTGGAATGGCGGTGCACATGGATGGAAGAGACGGAGAGAATTTCGAACGGGGAAGAACGAGGAGAGAATGGCGCTTAACTTTCTGGTCTCACTCTCTCTCCATTTCTATTATTGGGTGAGAAGTGAAAACCCTAATTTTATTGTTACTTAATTCACGACAAAACGGATTGGGTTTTCAATATTTTATATTGACTTTTTCTGACAATAGTAGTAATATTTTATATTGACTTATATATAAAATAAAAGACATCAACACCCCAAACCCTAATTAGCCTTTTTCAAAAGTAATAATATTAGCCTTTTTACATATTTATTTAATATTATTGATTAGAATTTTTCAAACATTCTTGCATTCATACATATTCTGGTCTGTATTATAAATCAGATATATTTGCTATTCAATGAACCTAAAAAGTGAAGTTTCTCTTATATAGAGGAAGTACAAAGACACAAGTAAGATCCCTGATTTTAAACCTATATATTATGAATATAGTTTTAAGAACACATCAATACATGCTCAATATATTATTGAATGTGATATTCATTTAGATATGCACAAGGAGGACAATATTTTGTTCAATATTGTTGTCATTTTTTATTTAATATGTTTGTGTGTTTGAGATTCTTGAGATAATCAAAATCAATAATACATAAATCATATAACATTTGCAGAGTATGGAAATTATGGATCCGGTTCTGACACGTCCAAGCGAGTGAGTTAGGCTAAGAAGTTGGATTTAGCAACTTTTAATTCAATGACAAGTATTACATTCATTATGTTCTTGTTGCTTAGTTGTCTTGGAGCACAAAATGATTTTATGTTCTTTGAGAGTTAAGCAACTGCCATTTAGCGATCATTCATTATCAATGAATTTAACACTTCTCATTGAATTAACAGTTGATAAATCCAACTTCTTAGCCCAACTCAGTCGCTTGGACGTGATCCATAATTGCCATACTTTGCAAATGTTATATGATCTTGTAAAATTATTGATATTGATTAACTCAAGAATCTCAAACGTAAACAAATTAGATGAAATCAAAAACGGCAACAATAATGAACAAAATAGAGATCTTAACAACTATTAAGCTAAAATTAGAAGTAACAAATGCACAGGATTTCTAGTGCAATTAACTGAGAGATAAAAAAAAGAACCAAGGGAACAACAGAAACAGTCCAACACACAGGATTAGATATTTACATAACATACGCAGGAAAAAAAGGGAAATACCTGGACCAAGAACTAGACCACGAACTGAAGCAGAGCAGCGAACTGAAGCAAAACAAAAAGAAAAGCAAAAACAAAAACATTAGAAACAAAACAAAAGCAAACATAAGAAAGAGAAGAGCAGCAGTGAAGCCAACCCAAGCTGGAACGGCGGTGCACATGGATGGAAGAGACGGAGAGAATGGCGCTCAACTTTCTGGGTCTCACTCTCTCCTTCTCTCTCTCGATTGTGGTGAGAAGTGAAAAGTGAAAACCCTAATTTTATTGTTTCTTAATTCACTCAAAAAACGGATTGGGTTTTCAATATTTTGTATTGACATTTTTTTGACAATAATATTTTATAGACTTATATAAAATAAAAGACATCAACCGCCCAAACCCTAATTAGCCTTTTTCAAAAGCAATAAAATTAGCATTTTTACATATTTATTTAATATTATTGATTAGAATTTTTTAAACATTCCTGCATTCATACATCATGTGTAACATTTATTAGTTAGAATATTATTGAATATAAATAATTATTCATTTTAAATTTTACTTTAATATTCAATTAATTCAAATTCGAATACATTGACTTATAATATCATATATTTTTTAATTCTCATATTTTTTTTAGCATAAATGTTATTCATATCGAGTCATGCAGTTCAATTCTGACTGTTCGGTCCAACCAGTGACCCCCCTGACGTGATACTCTGATCTGGTCGATGACCGGTTCGGATTTAATAACATTGGTTTTAACTTTTAATTCCACCTGAATAATGATTTTTGGTTATTTCATAAACTCTTCACATGTGCACAAACCACTTTTTTTGAATTATTTTTATGTGCGATATTTTGAGTTGGACAAAAACATGCAAACCTCGTCGGAACTCGACGAACCTGTTAACTTTAGTGAAGCACAGACACCTCTTCCGAAGGTCGTGTCCTGTTCATTGGAATTAAAAGTTAAAACCAATGCTAATTCTCAATTTAAATGTTTTGGACCAAATATATCAATTTTCGTGGACCTATTTATGCTTATATTCTATCAGACTCACAGACAGAGTATTTTTTTTGGGTAGCTAAGCTAATAAGCTAGCTCCTTGTGCACGTTAGAGATCCTCAAACAGAAATTCACATCCTAAAGAAATAAAACTAGGTGAACTATTGAAGAAGAAGGCAGAAGAAGGGGTGGCTGTAAGCCTGTAAGGATTATGATTTGGGATGATGAAACATCTTAGCCTTTTATTAAGAACAAAGGTTTGATGAACACACATGATGAGTATGCCTTTGCTTACTTTAGACACACACATGAAAGATATGGTACCGAGAAACATTCATTGTTTCAAACACTTGCTAAGGAATCACATTACCATGACTTCTATCAAACGACCATTGAAGGAACTATTCTCAACAAAGGAGGACCAGGAGAGCCTTGGCATGATGTTCATGCTTGTGTTACTGGTGAAACTGCTTGGGATGTTTTAACTAATTTTGAGCAAAGATGGACAAAACAATGTGACTCATATCTTCTAGCATCTGCTAACATCTTAGAAAATCTCATTCTTATTTCCTCAAGAAGCTTTCATATAGAGAGGAATTGGAATGTTCAAGTATATAGGTCTATTGATTATGTCTCAGCTAGTCAAATGATTAGAAAGCTAACTAGTTCGTGTCAAAAGGTTCGTGTACATCGAAAATCAGTACTTCATTGGAGGGTGTCATTTGTGGGATAAAGATCGGCATAGTGGATGTAGAAATTTGATTCCAATTGAGATTGCACTCAAAGTGGTAAGTATCAGAGAAAGAAAGAGATTTATTGTGTATACAGTTATACCAATGCGGCCAGAAAGGAATACCTGAAAGTGAGCCAGTCAAGATATATTGCATTGGACTAGAGAAACAATGAAAATGATGCATGTATCATGTATATGTTAATAGGAGAAGCAATAATAGAAAGTGGTTAGCCAAGACATCCAAGAGATTACTTGAATTTTTTTCTGCCTTGCAAATAGAGAAAAGAAGGAAAAAAGAGAGTATTTTCCTCCCCATTCTCCTCATCCAACACAATATTGTAGTGCTCAAAAAAGCAGGAGATTCATGGTTTATGTTCACTCCAAGCTCATGATAGGTATGAATATGATACATTATAATTACTTGTTCAACAACTTTCTTTTGTACTCCGGATCAGGTTTTTGTGCGGTTAAAAGTGAGTGCAGTCAAACAGTCAAGAAGCTCGAGCAGTTCAAATTTCAACTTCAAAATTTTATATTAAATAAAATAAAAAACTCTCCTTAAAAGTTGGTTCGTTTGGTATGAACCAAAGATCAATGGATGGACAAAGGGACACTGAGATTGCCATAGGAGGCTATCATACTTAAAGATGGAACTGATCACCACATTATCCATTTGGTATGACCTATAGAAGCTAGTGAACACGAAACAACATGAAAATTACATGACACTTATTCATTTGGTCATTTTTCATATAAGTATATATTCGTAATGTTTAGCAACACTCTTTGACAATAAAAAATGCTGTGTGTTAGTACTACTCTAGCAAGAACAAAGTCATACAATTATACAAAAAATACACGTCACTTGTGCATTCGTATTTTATCTATAAACGGTAATAAGAGTGTGTTAGAAAGTGTAAGAGGAATGGATTAAAAAAACATATCAGAGTGTGTTTCTAACACCTCTTCGACAACTTCAATTATGAAATGTTAACATATGCCTCCTCTTGCATCTGACAAGTTCTAGAATAATGTTAGAACGTAGCCTGTTTTGATTCAGTTACATGCGTGCATGTGCAGGAGATAAAGCAGGTGAGAATGTTATTTAATTGGGTGTGTGTGAAGTATAAATCGCAACCATAAATGATCAAGATTGAAATTAAAATAATGCACGTGACTAATAGGAACTTACTCTAATACAAATAGTCTTCTAACCAGATAAATCCCATGAACACGACTTCACGTATCTAATCAAAATCAAATGACACATAAACCACAATCATGCAATCAAAAGCAACTCAAGTGCAATCAATCCAAGGCAAAAGAGGGAGGAGGAGGAATAGACGGTGAAGAAAATTTAAGAATTGCAAAGGAGCAGAAGAAGCATGACCAAGCTCAACTAAACCATCAGAATAGACATTAATTACCCTCAATATGCCAGTAAATAACCTCTCAACTGTTGAGAAGCTCTTTGATCATAACCAAGATGAAATCAGATGGGTAGTGGTCAAAGAGAACAACCTGAATCAACAGAATATGACTATCCCAAGTCCTTTGAGGTCTGTACTGAACATTTCATTCATTTCCAATCTCACAATTAAACGATCAACATAACAAAGGCAGGCAATTGTGTTGTCTCGATCCATCACAGACAGGTAAAATGCATCCTTCCACCGGTGACCTACCTGTCTTTAGCCGCTTCATCCAATTTTGCCCTTTGAAATAATAAAGAACCAACTGGTGTTCCATAAAATCTCAAAGCATTATGGTCAAAAGATGTTTGTCGGCATTTGTCCTTACTTTTCAGTCCCAAACAGATTCCCAGCTTTTCATCTGCATCCATAATAAATACAAGATTAGGTACAAATAAATGGGTAATTTGCTTGTGAATATGTAAATAAAGTTCAGCAGGAAAAATATCCATGAAAAAACCATCATAAAAGACAAGTGAAACAACATACTTCTTAATGCCATGTTATATAGAAATAGAAAAACAAAATAAATTGACTATTAACCATTTATACAAATCTTAATGAGTATGAGCACTAGATAAGCGACCTACCAGATTGCTACCATTCATCACCCTGGCAAAGTCTACTATTAACCTCAATACCCATAAGATTTGCTTAAGTAATTGCCAAAAAGAAATGAAGACAGATACTTTTCAATCTAGGTGGAAACCAGATTAACATTATAGGTATCCCAAATTCCCAATACCATTCTATCACTAGGGAAACATAGTTCCCATCTTTTCCTCTATACTCTCATAATCAAGTTTATTTCAGGGAGACTGCTGAATCAAGTTGTACCTGAAATTCATGTTCAATAAATAGCTAATAACAGTCCCAAGAAGGTAGCTCAATTGACGAGCTAAGTGACATGAAGGAGGTTGAAGACGGAGGTCCAAGGTTCAAATCTTGGAAACTAACATTTCCCCCTCCTAACTAATTACTAACCACTTCCTAAATTTCTATAAAAACAACTAATAACTATAACATGAACTAGCCCCCAGTTTAATGCCCTTCAACAAGGTACACTCCAAAATTCCAGATTCTGCTATATAAGAAGCAATCGTAACCAGTCTACTGAAGCCACCACTGGAAACAAATTCAACTTATAAGATGGAAGCACTCAAATTAGCTTTAAATGCATCCAAGTCAACCACTGGGGTGGTCCTGCAATCCAGAAGCAATTAACAACATTGGATGATTTGGTTGTTGACCTGATTTGTTAGACATACAAATCAAGATTAATAATTTTCTTCTGCTCATATTTGAAGCCAAATAAAACTGAGACCTATGGGAACAACAAATATGCAAGTACAACTTCAGACAGCTCCAAATCCATCTGATCATTTCAGCCTCTAGAAGATCGTAGTTCTTAAGATTTTAGGTCGGATACATTGATGGCTATGTAATACCGTACTACTACTATCACTCAAAGTTGAATTGTGATTTTAAAATCTAAACCATTATCCTGAAATTTCTGGTTTGCTAGTAACAAAATCAGAAGATGAGCTAACCTTGTATCCTAATTCAGATGTGCAACAATTAAGTTTAGTATTAAGCAGCATACTAAACCTTACATTATATTTATCAGCAGGGTAAATAGCAAGTTCTACATTGTAACATCATTGACACTGATAAAGAGAAGCGGAATACTTGCCTATGAGCTTCAGATCAACAGCTGCCTTCAGACATACCACAGGTCCAGAAAGTTCTCGTCAGATATTCCACAGTGATGCGAGCAACATAGGAGTATCTTGCATATCATGGACATCTTGACCAACAAGATTTTGATACCACAATCAGTACAGAGAAACGACACTACCAAACAGTTTTCTCTCTTTCATGAATAAAACAGGTATAAAACTCAATCTCCCCCTTAAATTCTAGTGTTGGGCACATTTGTAGGACAATCGTGCATCAATGAGGGCCAGAAACTTTATGGTGGTATGAGAAACAATGATATTTCAAGTAGGATGCATTAACCAATGATGTTCCAGAACTTCAATCAATATAAAGAACCGGAAACTTTGTGGTGATATGAGAACCAATACCACCAAACAGTCATTTCTCTATTTCCCTCTTGAGTTTTGAGGTTAAAAAGGGTACATAAGTCATAATATCCCTTGTAAATCCTATAGTTAGGAAGATTTAAAGCCTATCTCTAACATCTCATCTACATTCGGATTGGCCAATTTATGGTCCATCTCAAATAAATTGTTTGCAAAACCAATAGAAGACCTATAGCAGTCACCTTGCTGGGGAAAATATAACACTTTTACCATAGCAGCTTCTCATGTACAATGTACAATAATAATTTGCAACTCACTTCAATCTCAGTATAGCAATTACCAAATTAGAGCATCAAAGGTCTAACTAAACATTTGTTTTTAAGAACAAGGTGCAAAGTACTTTTACACAGTCGTATCTATCCATCCACATTTGCCATACTTGTGGTTTTCCTCAATCAACAAACATAACAGAGTGCCAGATTGTCGCAATTGGAAAATACAAGTTCCCACACACTGTTACAACATGCAAAGCAAATCTGCCAACGATAAGACCACCTCAAAACAAACGTAACAGACTTATACCAGCCACCCTCCTTCCCATCAAGCAGCGGCATTCATCATCAAAAACTCTGCAGAGAAAATAAGGAACTAAGAATGCTTGAATATTTCAAAACTTAAACATCCTGTGCAGGTACCTATATCGACTCCAAAAATGAGTTTTGCATTTTCCGGCGAATGAAACAACATAAAAACCATTTGTCATTGAGAGCTTGCAACTTAATCTCCAAGAAATGAGCGTTAGCATCCTATATATCCATACACCACAGCAACTTTTAGTAACACAAGTCACTCAAATTCGTCTTCCCAGTAATTGGTGCACGATGCCTTCTTTACCTGTTGCAGGTCTATGATGGATATTGCCAAATGAAACAAGGTACCAACACTGCCACCATTCCTGAGCAATTTTTATCCAGTCTGACAAATAGTTGCAGAGTTCGATCTTCCATTCTATCCTAAAAAAATATACTCTAGTTTCAGGAAAAATGCAACATCTCATTCTGTTCATTGCAGTAAATCAGAAAGTATAATGTAAAATAAATTATTCTTCAAGTTCTTCTGAGTGTGGCGACTCCTCTCAGTCTCTGACAGATTAAGAATACCCACTAATAAGACTAATTCCAAAATCACACATCCATAATCCTTAAAATAAGACATATTGAACAATACCACCTGTAACATCATGTTGCTTTTCGGAGTGATGACTACTCCCACACAGCAACAAGAGCCTTTCCAACAGGTTTTGTCCTCACTTGCAAGCTACCTAGAAACACTTTCCAAAAGGTCACATATCCTAAGTTTGTTCCAAATCATGTACGCTTAACCTTGGAGTTCTTAAGTTATGGGTTCCCGAAAAAATGTTCACCTTTTGTTGGTATAGGTAGTACTAATCAATTCTTTTAAGTCTTCCATTTTAGGTACAATATCATACCCACACTCTCTGGATCTTTCTCATTTTGATGTCAATTCAATCCATTCAAGTTTCTTTGCCATGCCTAGAAGTTTGCCAGATGCCGCTTCGCGTCCATGCCTCATCTCTTGCCCTGTCGATCACTCTCTACCCAGTCAGTTCCCAAATGTCACGTGCCAAGTTCATTCCCAAACCACACTGTATTGGGATAGGTCTAACTCTAATAGTACTCGTAAAGAGCCGGTTGCTTTTCGGATTGATGATTGTCCCAAAAAAACCAACATCAATCTTTTCAGCATGCTTAGTCCTCACCTCACTTAAATGCTTTTTGGGAAAACTTTCCAAAAAGTTACCAATCCTAAGGTAACTCCAGTCAACAACACTTGACATTCGAGTTCCCAAGTCATGTAATCCGAAAAAGAAAATGCATCGAGTTGGTATAGATAGTACCAATCAATTCTTCTAAGCTTTCCTTCGGTTGTAAAATCCAATACGCACACAGTCCCACAATCCCTTTCAATTCAATACGAATATGAATTTGATCCATTTGTGTATCCCTCAGCCTAGAAGCCTTCCAGGAGCTGCTCTTTATTCGTGTCGCAGCTTTTACACTAGTGATCACTATACGCCCTCATCGGCTTCCTAGTTTTAACCACTCTTACAATATATTATTGGGACCTTAACCAAGAGTACAGGCAACAGCAAACGAAATATAATATATGTATTCAGTCTTCTAATATTGCTAAACCCATCATATACTGAACTTCAGCGCACATGATAAACACATGGGAGCTAAAGAATCTCAAGTTTGCAATGCTGGGTTCCAACTCATGACCAAGGACAATAGAAAACATGTTTAACCCAGCAGAAATAATAAAAACCAGCCAAAAAGAACAATAATCAATTTAGCATAAAATATGTATCATAGGAAGATAGATAAATTGAAGAATTCCGATATACTAAGTTATAAACTTAAAGATACTGCAGTAATGTTTTCTCCAATTAAGAAAAGGTAAAGCATCAGTAAAACCTACATATGCCAATTTAGAATTAACAATATATCCAGAATACCAAATAAAATAACCATTATCATGGCACGCATACACGATAGGGCATCAAACTCAGTCTCAGCAACTCGGCTAACAGAGCCAAAGTGATGGCAAGTCTTTCTTCATCACCAACACCAATCACTTGAAATCAACGACGATTCCCACGAGGCTTCTCATGAACTTTCCTTGAAGCGGCACCCGCCCCGTAAAGAGGACCTTTCTCTGCAGCACCCTAAACAGTGGCACAAGAAAAGAAAATAAACCTTGGAAATTAAATGTGAAGTCTAAAAGCTGTAAATTATGGAAAAAGCACTTACCAGGTGAACACCAACACCATATCCATCTGCATATGGAGATGGATAACCCCCCTCTGGGCTACCAAACTTTGTTCCATAAGGCCCACCTTCATAAATGAATCAGGCATTAAAGAAAGGGAACAGAAGAACAAGAATCATATCACAGTAAATTGAAACCATATAGTCCGGGTTGGGTCGGCTGGCATTTCAAAAATGATTGATGATTTCATCTTCAGTCTATGAAGCACAGATACTCCAAGAATGATAATTTTTCTAAATCATAATCACATCTGTATCCAATACCATTAATCATAGGATGTTCCGTATCCATATTTTGGGCATATCCCTACATATACACCTTGTGGGATACCACCACCAAAGTACCACTACTCAAATCCAAGATATGAATTCAATTCCAGTTATTATAGAGCATAATGCACTCTAGCCCTCCTCCAAATCATCGAAAGACAAATTAGAGAAAGCATGGGTCTTGACTTAAGTTGATCTCAAGTAGATAAATTTTAAATAATCTTTTTTACATATTTTTTAAATAAATATAAATATTAACGTAATATATGATATATTGCCTGACCAGTTTCTCGGATTTGAAGAAACGCATCATATTTGCATATTATGTCACATCAGTTACTGAAACCCATACTCATGCTTTCAGGACAATTACTAAGGGCTTCGAAATAATAGAAGACATGACTTCTTTCAGGTCTATTTATTAAATGATTTTTCAATTATTTAGGTCATTTCACTAAATTGTACATTTCTAATTCTTCTCATGAGTCATATATATGGCTAATAAATACACAAGGTGTTGTGTATTGAAGGATAATAAAATCTGCAAAGGACAATATAACAAACAAGACATACCAGCTCCCCAATGTCTGCCATCCATGCTAGCAAGCTCAGCACGGAGTTTCTCAACTTCTCTGGCCATGGAAACCATGTTTTTCTCCATTGACTGCCTCTGTTCCATGAACTCCATATTTGCCTTCTTTTCATAATCCACCATGGTTCTAGGAAACAAAATAGTAATTATCATCAGTATAAGCAAACAACTGCAGAAATACCACCAATCACAAAGGGGTTTGAAGATAAAAGATGGAAACCCTGTTAGCAATTGATTCACAAACCTGGCACGCATCAGCTCTTGGTGCAGTCCATCAATTTCAGACCTCATCATAGGAATTTGTTGATTATCAGCCTGTAACCTTCCAACATCTTGTGTGAGTGTCTGAACCTTCCCCGAAAGCTCTTGTTTAATATTATTAAGCTTCTGAACTTCAGCACGCAGTTGTATAACTTCATTCTTCAACGGCTCAGTTGCCCTAAGGTCAGATTCCAACTTCCTGTTTTTCTCAACAATCTCCCTCGAATGCATCTCATGTTCGCCACGAATGTCGCCAATAGCAAGATTCATGCGGTGAAGCTCCTCTTTCGCAGCTGCAAGGTCTCGCTGCAATGCCATCCGATCATCAATCAGCCTCCTGTTGTCCACCACTAGCCTCCGTATTTCTGCATGCTGTACCTCTAGCTCCTCTTCCAACAGAGCCGGATGAGGAGGAATAGGCTGTCGTGGCATCGGAGGGCCACGAGCATAAGGCCCTTCAGGTGGATACCCCCTTCGGGAATGTGGGGGTTCTCTGTGAACACGGTGTCTTGATGCCATTTCAAATAACCTTAAGGAACAAACACGTCACAGATACCATCACAGTTACAATTATGAGCATGTTCATATTCTGACAAGTGATGATTGGCAATGAAATTAAAAGCATAACTAACAGGATATATATACATATATATAATATAGAATCCAAAACATAGAAAACATGATTGAGAGACAAAAAAACGCACAAGAACAACAAGATATGCGAAAATCCCCAAAAATATATACATATGAAGTGAAAAATAAAATCATAGAGAGATACATAACCTAAATAGAAAGATGTTATAGAGCAAGACCTAATTAGAAATTTCGGGAGGAATTAACGGATTAAAGAGAATGGAGATATGAAGAAAATAGCGAACCTTAAGAGCAGTGAGAAGAAGAAGAGGGTGTGTATGAAAGTCGACTACGACGGAGAACCCGAGCCAGCATGCACCGAGCACAATTGTGGATTCTAGGATTATACGGCGTCGTTGCTATGATTCACCAAATTATATTCTTTTTGTTTTGGGGGCTTGTTAAATGCCCCGCCCTGATTTAATTACAGCACTTCCCCCTCCCACCTAAAAGCTAATAAGAGTAAACCCTCATTTTAGTCCTGACAATTTCTTAATAAGATAAATTGGTCCTTCACAATTTTTTGGAACAAATTAATCCTGACATTTTAAAAATGGGTTGTCCATCAAAAATTTGTCAGGGACGAAAATGGGGTGAAATTAGGTTTTGGTCAAAAAAATGGGTGAAATTAAGTCACACTACTTGACGGGGTCTGGGCTACAAGACCGATATCAAGCTCTAAAAAGAATAATTTTTTTAAAGGCTTAAAGGTACGTTTGGTCCCTGCAAATATCCAAAAAATTCACTTTCGTCCCTGCAATTTTAAAAATCTTAAAAAAGCCCTTGTAAATACCAAACGCTTCTAATTTGGTCCCTGTTGTTAGTTTTAGGCTAACACCCCGTTAATGGATGTTGACGCGGCTGCCAACATGGATGCCAAATCGTCATCTCTTTCATTCCTCTTTCTCTGAAATTATGTTCTTCTATCTTCTCTTTTCTTCTCATCTTCTTCCCGTCTTCTCTGAAACTTTGTTTGTTCTTCTCAAATTCACAATCAAAAAGAATGTGTAAAAACCAGAAAATCAAAAAACCTTCGTTCCCAGAGAACCCTATCTCTTCTCAGATCTATTCCTTTGTTCCCAGAAAACCCATAGCTTTTTCATCTTCAAATCAAAAGACAATCAAATCAGAATCTACCTCCTCCTAAACCCGCCTCAATCTTCATCTCAAAATCAAAACCCCGCAAACTAAAACCCAAAAAATCACAACTTCCAACACATCACACCAAAAGAAACAACAATTCAGAAAAATGAGAAATCGAAGATTCGAAAACCTTGGAGCAAATGTGAGAAATCTTCAGTGAACTTGTTTACTGAAATCAGAATTTCTGCATTTGAGAAAAGAATGGATTTTTATTGTTGTTTTTTCTGGAATTGAGAAAAAAGAGAGAAGAAGATGAACTGTCAAAGAAAGAGGAACGAGGGAGGTGATAATGTTGGCAGCCACGTCAGCATCCATTAACAGTATTTGCCTAAAACTAACAGCAGGGACTATTTGCAAGGGCTTCTTAAAAAAATTTAAAATTATAGGGATGAAATTGGGTTTTTTGGATATTTGCAGGGATCATGCATACCTTTAAGCCTTTTTTAAATAGACAGCAAAATTATTTTGAAAAGTGATTTAGATAAAAGAAAAATCTATAGAAAACTATTTATAAAGCCTCTTACCGTGCGCCAAACCCAAAAAAAAAACCTCTTACAGTGCATTCTATTTAAATAAATATAAATGATATTATAATTTTTGTTATTTATATGTATTAAAATCATATACTAGTTTGTCGTGGTTCATCGAGTTTAGCTTCTTGGCAACAGTTTCTGCTTCCTCCGATCGCAGTGCTGCAGGTTTTATAAGAAGATGCCTAAGACTCCATGTGTTAGGCGCTAGATTGTTTTTTTTTCTTCTTTTTTTCCTGTTTTGCTATATTTTTTCTTTTGATTTTATCTTCCTTTGCCAAAATAAGACCTTATCTCAAAATGTGATTTTAAAGGCTTTAATAATATTAGGTTAAACATTAAGAAAATATTTTTATAAATAAATAAGGCAATCTAAATCCTAGAAAAATTAGCTTAACATAATTTATTTTGACCATTATTTATCATGCCCTCAAGAAGCAGTGGTTTATTTATGAGTTAAATATATTTTTAGTGACTATAAATTACAGAATTTTCATTTTCAGTCCCCTATACATTTTCTTCCTCACTTGTATCTTCATTTACACATTAGTCTATGACGTTAATCTGATACTCAATTGGCTAATAAACTACAACATCGACACCTATCGCGTCACACTTTTTAATGACTATAATGCCAAACTAAACTTCTATTAGTGAAGATTCAAAAAAAGGGAACAAATATATTACTTAAAATACGTAACTGAGCATATTAGTCATCATGTATAAAGTATGTTCTCGTTGGCATATTGCCCCACTAGAATTGATGCTCACAATAGGGAATGTAAAGATGCACATCTTGTTAACAGTACATAAACACTATGTTAACTCACTTTCTGTTGGTTATTTTTCAATAATTGCATCGCATTACAGTTTGACAACTAGAAAACTACAGCAGTTAAAGTAATCTTTTGTAGTTTTTTTCACTTGCTTTTCATGCACGATTCGCAAGCCATAAAAGGAAAAGTAAGGCGGTGGTGATATAACTAAATCAAATGCATCGAAGCGTCCTGCAAAGTGAATTAATGTGGTATGAACTATCAAGTATAAACAACTGTTTGATTGTAAATACAAAGTTTCTGAATGTTCTATGGACATTTCAACCAAACAAGTAGGGGGGAAAGGAGTCTAACACTGAAGAAAAAAGACCAAACTCCTACGACTTTCCTTACAAATATTAAGCTAATTTGAAAGTAGGAAAATACAATTAAGTTACGTTGTAACGGCAGGGCGTAATTGTGGGAGTGGCAGCTCCATCAATCAGCTCCACGGGCGACCACCACCATAACTCTTCCCACGGTCTCGGAAGCCTCCTCCTGATTGATCATTGAATAAATAAAAAATTAACACTTCATTAAGCAAAAGTGCATGGCAAAAAGGCATGAATGAAATAACCCAAAATTGGGTGTGAGTGATTAAATCAGTTAGGCATGAACGAAATAATCCCAAGCTGGGTGCGAGTGATTAAATCAGTTAGGCATGAATGAAATAATCCCAAGCTGGGTGCGAGTGATTAAATCAGTTAATCACTCCATCTAAACGTACGGACTAGGCGAATACCCGAATTTGATCATTGGCGATAGAACAACTTGACATTAGGATTCTCGAAAGTGAGGAATCTCGCTTTAGAGAGTAAACTAGTAAAGTGAATCACTCTGGTAAAGTGAATCACTCTTCACCCTCCATGGATTTTAATGGTGGTTTACAGTCCCAAATCCCGATGTTGTTCCAAATTATTATTATATTAATCAAAAAGGATGAAAATTCCCAAATCCCAACCTCCATATTTCAGAGTCTGAAGAGGAACAACAATGGTGAGGAAGGTGTGTGATTGGAGGAAGAAGATGATGGTTGCGAGGAAGATGGATCTTTTTTCTTTCTAATTTTAATTTTCTAAATTTTAAAATTTGAGTAAATCCTGAACATTAACTAAATAGACAATTATTGATTCACTTTACTCTCTGAAGTGAGACTGGTCACTTGAGAGGATGTTAATCCAACAACTAGGGTCAGACTTTACTTAACTCCCGATCGAACTCCAACTTAGCCAGAGTCCATAGCCCATTTCCCTAGACACTGGAGCTGGGGGTCAAAGACCTAAACAAAGAAAATGAGGCATGAATTCTACAAATGCCACATGTTATACAAATTGAACAAGCCTTCCGCCCCAGCATTCTCAAACTGAGCATGTAGCAGGCATGCTAACAGTTACAAGTTAATTCACTCACCAATCATTCCGGAAAGCTCCCCTCGGCCACTTGGTAAGTGGTGAAATATAATAGTGGTAAATATAATTTTACCAAACAAACCAGGCAGGCCAAGAGACCAAAGGCATAATGACTGCCTTTGGATCCATGTCATCCAAGCAGAATTATAGCACACCCTTCAACCAAAAATGGAGGACAGGGGAGGGTACAATGCATATATCTGTATATAATACTGAGTTGACTGACTAACCTGAAGGTGGAGGAGGTGCACCTCGCCCCATTGCTGCCAATTCAGGACTCACCCTCTGTCCAGCTTCCTCGAGTATGGTTATAAGCTCCTTTGCAAATCGGGCATTAGCTGCTGTGAAGAATGTGTATGCAGTTCCCTTTGCACCAGCTCTCCCTGTCCGACCAATGCGATGAACGTAATCCTCAAGTGAACCCGGGAAGTCATAATTGATCACATACTTCACATCCTTCACATCTGTCAGCAACCAAATAAAAGAAAATATCAAGATACACAGGTGCAGCCATCGTGCAACTAGACAAAAAGACAAATCTTAATGCAAAAAATCCCTATATACACTCAGTTTTTTTTGCTAAATACTTGTATACATATGCCCAAATGACCAAATTCAGAGGTTTTGAACCATAACATAAAAAAAGAAATTGAGGTCGACAGTCACAATAATTTCCATGAGCTACTTAGATCACCACCTATAGTTACTAATACATATATGAGATTAACCATCAACAGAATGCAATTCTGACTTAAAGAAGGCAATATTTCATGTAGAGATATATCCATCACTGAGAAAATTGTCAGTATGAACTGGTTGCTGCGTAACTACAAAAAATTATAATGGTAAGGGTGCCTAAGATTGCTTGGTCCATACAATAAAAATGGTCCCCACATGTGAAAGTGTAGATCAGTAAATGAATTTAAAACCTAACAATCAAGAGTGGCTCAAACAGGATACAAGAGAGAGAGAGAGAGGGAAAGAGAGGGAGAGAGAGAGAGAGAGAGAGAGAGAACTAAGTATAAACGTAATATATAAGATAGAAGGAACCAAGCCATTAGTTTTTAGTTTTAATATAGAATCATACTTTTCAACAAAATTACCGACTAGAGGAAATAAGATTATCATCCAAACGCAGTCAAAAAAAGAATATCAACCAAACAATTAAGCACAAACTTTGTACCTAAACCGCGAGCTGCAACATCTGTTGCAGTCATTATAGGACTCTTTCCAGATTTAAACTCTGAAAGCACCCAATCTCTTTCCGCTTGACTTTTGTCTCCATGAATTGAAAGTGCAGGCCAACCATCCATGCGGAGCTGCCTAGTAATCTGATCACATCCTTTCTTAGTATCCATGAATATCAGTATTCGGCTTCCATCCATGATGTCTTCCAACAATTTCACCAATCTAAAATAAGATGACTCCATTAGTTGGTAACATGTGACGAGTTATTCAAGTTAGGGAGTAAAAATCATGTAGAATTTATCCTACTTGTCATATTTTTGCTTTTCAGGAACAATGTCAACATATTGCCGTATAGCATGGTTAGCTTTTAAATCTGAAGAACCTATAATTACCTGCACAATGGTTACAGAAATTGTCAACTCAATCTTCAATATAAATACAAAATTTTCACAAGTACAATATCATATATGAACATACACCTTAAACTCGAGAGTCTGCAGTCTACACAAACTCGTGAAGTATCCATATGCTCATCTGAGTCTACCTAATAAAATATAAGTGCAAGTTTGGTTTTAATTTTCAAATTTTCTGTTTTTAGTTTTAATTACAATTTACAAACAAGTCAACCTAGTTTTCACGTTAATTCTTGTTTTCCAAGTTTTGCACATAAAACAGTAAAAACAAACAAGATCACAGGATAAAAAGCCCCAACACGAAAAATTCAACAGAGGAATGGTATTAAAAAAATTACAGCGTAAAAGTCCCAACACAAAAAATTCTTACTTTGTATGGGTTATAAAGGAACCGCCTTGCCAATTCTTCAACCTCCTTGGGCCACGTAGCACTCCAGTACAAAGTTTGACGGTCTGGACGAATCTACATAAATGTAGGAAAAAACCCATAATCAGATAACCAGGATAATAAACAAATTTTAATCTGCAGCCTTAACAAGCTGCCTTTGCTAATCCAACTCAGACTGACAGGCATTAACTTATATGATGACATTGATGAGCTAATCTAAATCATAGGGTTCTTCTATGCAGCAAGAACAAATTCTCATGGCTCAATACATTTGGTGCTTTTATCCAAATACAACCGGTTGATATCTACTAGGTGCAATGCAAGGGGTTTGACCTCAGTAATGAATTATAGGACAAAAATTTCAAAATATTTCAGTTTTGTAGCATTTGATACAATTTTCTTTCTGATGTTTCCATGGTATTCAGCCAGTGATTATTTTAAAGTATTGTCTCTGTCAAATCTTACAGAATGAGTAGTCTATCTTGTATTGATATCATTCAATGTTTTACTCCACGTTGTGGTTTTACCTTCTCAGAAGATATCTCATCTTTCCTTGGTTGAGTTGTGGGTTGTGACCTTTCTACTGAATAAAATTCTATATCCACCCAAAGATAATAATGAAAACAGGTAACTTCGAAGTTCTAAGAGTGCAAGCCATGGAAATTTGAGCTACTGAAAACTGAAGTATACAAATTCCTCCTATGAATTAAGTTCCAGGTATCTACATGTTAGCAAATAGGAATAAAATTGTAGGTTATGAGAACATGCATAATACCTATCTCCTTTTCACTCTCACGAATTAACATGGAGTTCCAAAATGAAATTCAACATGGAATAGCAATATTAATCAAGTGTGTGAAGCATCAACGAAAGCACCTTGACAGCGCCAAACAATATTAAGATATACCATTTCCTAATATTTTAACATTTTGAATTTCAAAATATTAATCAGATGATGAGAAAGGTCACCTGAGAGACAATCTTCCGTATCTGAGGATCAAATCCCATGTCCAACATCCTGTCGGCTTCATCCAATACCAGGTATGTGACCCTTCGCAAGTTGGTATGATTAGACTCGATCATATCAATTAACCTTCCCGGAGTGGCAATTACAATCTCAACGCCTAACCACAAAAATTAACAGCAGCATCGTCAAAGTCAAATTATGACAAAATAAAAGCAGTGCCATGACGTACGACAGAAAGGCAAGTCATTTATTCCAAGCCATGGCTCTGTAATACTTACTTCACCACGTACCTTTCTGAAGATCACGAACTTGAGGCCCCTTTGGAACCCCACCGTATATACATGTGCTCTTAATCCTTGACGATGCACCAAATTTGGTAGCCTCTTGTTGTATTTGGACGGCAAGTTCACGTGTTGGGGCCAAAACTAACACAATAGGTCCATCCCCATGATCTGACAAAAATTTTAATCAATTATTAGACAGCAAAACAAAGGAGGTAGAGACAAACTAAGACGCCTCTACAATTTACCTAAAATTGGCTGGGCATTGACATGCACTATGGCAGGTAACAAGTAAGCCAGCGTCTTCCCCGATCCTGTCTCTGCAATTCCTATCAGATCACGTCCCTTTAAAGCCATTGGCCAGCCTTGGGACTGAATAGGTGTCGGTTCAACAAAGCCAGCTTTCTTAACTTCTTCCAACACATATTCTGGATTAAATTAAATCAATGTTGTTAAATCAGTAGAATGTTCCCACAATAAAATCTCAAAAACAAAATAAGGAAATGCTACTTTGGCCAGCAAACTCCACAAATTATAAAGTATAAACTAGTTAGTAGTTTCCCTCCTTTTCAAATCCCCTCAATTTCACCCTTCGTGTTCCCTACTGCTTCCAAACTTGTGTGAAACAAACAAGAGATTTTTTCCATTAAAACACCTACCTTCTCTCCCCTCCAAAACCAAAATCAAACATCTAATCAATGGCAATTGAATAGAATCCAATGAGATTAAATTAAAGTGTAGAGTGAGAGTGACAGTCATCCTTTTGCAAACTAGAGAAACCCTCGTACCTGGAAAACTAGCATCGTTAAAGGTTTTAACGGGTTTAGGGACATCTCGACCTTCAACGGTGATTTCCCGGCGCAGACGATACTCATTAACTTCTTCCTCCGTCATAGCCCTAACAGAGGGCGATTCATTGTAAAAGTTTTTCTCAAAATGAGGCAAACCGTCCAAATTAATTTTCCTAGGCGAGACTGGACCACTATCATCGTAGTCCTTTTTGCTAGATCCACCATAGCCTCCTCCTCCTGAAGGTGCAGCAGCGGCACCTAACCCGGAGTCACTGAGAAAGAACCAGTAAAACAAATTAACATAACATTGCCATTTCAGCTACATGGAATTGGAATAGATAAGTGAAACCCTAGATAGTGGAAATGGAGGGGACGGGGTTAGATGGTTACCTTCTTCGGTCGCGGTAGGAAGAGGGGTCGGCGGAGCGGCTGTCGTAGCGGCTCATGATCTGACTCTGAGAGTAGAAGTCCACCACCACCACCGAAGTAGGCGCACGGTGTACTTAGCTAGGGCTGGGTTTATGCTAAAGCTATCCTACAAATGGAAGCCTAATCAGTCCACTAGTTGCGAGACACGCAGCATCTTTGGCTTTTTTTTTTTTACAACAACAACCTTGTAGCATTTCATTAATCAGAATTGTCCCAATCCACGGGTTGGAATCAAATCAAAAGTGTGAGAATTAGCATATAATCTTTATGCCCGTACTAATGTATGAACGACAAGATTTCGTTTGTCTCCGAATATAGCTAACCTTAAAGCTAGGGAAAATGGATAAACGATTACGACAATGAGATAAAATAGCACCAAACTCGGTATTTGGCAATGGCTCTAACTTCAAGCCATTTACAACTGAAACACAGTCCAGTTCAATGGAAACAGAAGTTAGCCCCAAGACCTCCAACCAAAGTAAGGCTTCCTTAAGTCCTATTGCCTCCGCCTCTTGCGGTGTGGGGATGCCGGTAAACCACATAGTTTTGCCTTTATAAAAACTACCCGTAGAGGACCGAATGCAAACTCCAATACCATATTTATTTTCACCGGAAAATAGTGTGGCGTCAACATTACATTTGTACGAACCTTCATCCGGTTTCAGCCACCTATCACTGACCGAAAGCTGCTGTCCAGCACTAGCAGCAGCTACACGGTGTTGCTGCCAATACCACACCCAATCATCCAGCAAATCACGCGCTCTATGAACCACCTGCTGAACCGGCTGCAGTACCCCCTCCCACACTTTGTCATTATGCCAACGCCAAAGAGCCCAAATAACCATCATAAACATGTGCCTGTTGTTCACGGTGAGCGTTTGAAGATTTTCGCCTACTATTTTATTTTTGGCAATTATGATTACCAAAGTTTCTCAATTTGACGATCCTCTCTATGCTTTTTCAATTGAAATTTTAGTTCCTCAAATATTGTGTATTGTGCACTTTTGATCCTTCAGTTTATCAAAGTCCAAGACTTTTAAGACAAAAAGTGTCAAAAATATATAATTTTGAGTAACTAAAGATGTAATTAACAAGTATGAGGGTAAAAGTTACCATATTCAAAAAAATTGGAGGGACCAAAGTTGACAAACTGAGATAGTTGATGGATCAAAAATGTAATTAAACCATTTTTATGACTATCCAATCTAGGAGTGAGCCAGTTCTCAACTCAAATACCATCTCGTCGTCTATATCCCATTTGACCCATAATCTTGGGTTTAACTGAGTTTATGAACAAATTAAAGCTAGGGGAAGAGGGTAGGTGCAACTAAGCTTTGTAAATCCCAAGTCCATTTTAAAAACTAGAGATGGTCTTTTAGCCTAGTTAAAATCATAGTTTATGTTAGCGTGTTTCAATAAGTAATTTGACTTATCTTTAAATAGACTAGTTAGCTAATAGGTCAATAGGTGAATAAGTAATTTGACTTATCTTTAAATAGACTAGTCTATTTAAACCAGTCTATTTAAAGAGGGGTGCGAACAATAACCCGCAGTATTTTGGGCTAACGACAATTGTTTGACGGCCCAACTATAAAAGCTCTCGTGAAGCAACCGAATGCACAAATATCTTGGCCAGTTAATTGTTCATCATCATCATCCTCACGACGAGGGAAAAAAATGCAGGTTCTATCTCTATCAAGTTCTTCATGTTCTGTGAAATTGAGAGTAGTGACAGCTTCATGGGACACACAACAGAGACTCCCTTACAATCGCAACGCTCCTAGAAAGCTCAAGAACAACACTCTCACACAATCAAAATCTCCTTCTCCGACTCAACCCGCACCGTCTACTATCTCTACCCGCAAGGAGCAGTACATTTCTGATATTCTCAAGCGCGCCACTCCTCTTCCTACTATAAGTATATATTCATATTCGCTTATTTCTTTCTATTAGCTTCGAATTTTCCAATTGCTTATTTGTGTAGTGTAATGCAATGTTTGCAGGGCATATAGAAGAACAAGAACAAGATGAAACTTACTTGGGATATGAAAGATGGATGCCAACTCCACCAAAAGTGGTGAAGCCTCGCTCTGTCTTCAATGCTGCCACCTTAGCATATATTGGTGATTGCATATATGAGGTGAAATCCGTTTCTTTCTCATTATTACTTTCTTACCATGGAGGATCCAGAAATTTTCCCTAGTGGAGCTAGAAAATAGTCTATTACATTTCCTAGAAGAAAAATATTAAAAGTTTCTACAAAATAGGTGATGTCGTGACAAAAAATCCCAAAAAAATATCGAAGCTTGTATAGATTATGGTTGTCCTCCCATATTCTGAAAATATATTATGAATTCGCACCGTCAATACCAACAAAAATGTCTCTCTCAATGTATGTAACTAGACAATTATTTAAGAATTCATCTCTCATACGTACGGTTGCACAATTGCCATGAGAAAAATAAAAGCTTGCTTCATAAGTAAATAGATCATTTGATACACGATACACCTTCTAGATATATAATAAACCACTCAATAACACTTCCTTTTTTTATCTGCGTAACGCAAAACAATAGACATTTGCTCCTTAACTTATATATCTCGAGATTCATCTATTAAAGTGTCAAATAAATCAACTCTAACATCACTAGAAATAATTTTTGGGGTCTCACAGGCCGTAGTTGTCACAATATCCTTTGGAATATTATATGCTATTAGTATGAGATTTCCACGAGCATTTTTAGAACCTCGTTGATCTCTTCATTATGTTTGGCAAGAAAGTGTAGAAGCTCAAGGAAAATACCTTGATTATGTGAATGAATTGATTTGCCATGACCACAAAATACAATCAATTGTTGTAGACGTAGTCAAACGAATCTTATGCTCCCTTTTGATTATGTCCGATGGTTTTCTAATAGCAACATCAACATGTTTTTGATTAATTAATGGTGCAATCTCTTCAAGCTTTATTGTGAGCACTATTAGAATCTTCAACATGGATTGCCAACCTTTAGTTTTTCTTCCAATTTAAAAATCGCTAGTCGAAAAGGCATCACCACTTTTTTTGTTCTCTAATGTCTGATTTCATGAAATAACAGCATAAACAAAATACAATATCTTTTGATACACTATATTCTAGGTGATTGCCAAATTTACCAATCAGGGTTAAACTTTAAAAAATATCCCAATTGGTTGTTGTCGAAAATCAAGCTCTCTCGCTTGATAATGTCCTTTTTGCAAACAAGCTACCCGAACGTCGTCCCAATCAATTGAGTGATTACCTGATGTTTTATTCCTTTCTCTTGAGCTAAACACTAATCTTTACTAGTTTATTTTCTCCAAATTTCATGGTCTATGTGCTTTGAAAGCTGTATTAATGGCTGGCCAAAAAATATTTGTCTTTGATAATGTGAACTAAATTGCATAATGAAGTTCTTCTACAATTGTCGATGAGCCCAAGTGCTATGGTTATATAGAAGCACCGTATAAACATCCTTGATATAGAATAGCTACTTAAAGTTATAGCTAGAAGCAGCAATATACATGCCTCTAAAACTTGGTTGGCTTTCCCTACTAATAGTGACAACCCGACAAATTTGAAAATGGCATTTTGATCAAATGGAGACTAAATTTACACTGTACATAAAAAATGATTAATGAGGTATATGGTCTGGCATAAATTTTTACCCGCAAATTTTTTACTGCAAAGAAAAAAAAGTTTTACTGCGCGAATTTATTCATATTCTTTTTTGGATGAAATAAAGTCTAACTCTTCATTACTATGTTAACTGAATAGGCTTGCCTAATTTGTATTGTTAATTGTATTAAGATTAGTGCTATCAACACTCTCTCTATGATTGGATAAAAATTCATGTGAGTCCCATTTTTAAAGTGGTGGAATCCACATTAATTTCACCTATTCATGGAGTAGTGTTAACGTGAGTGTTGCTAACATTCATCTTTTATTAACGTTTTCTGTAAAATTCTTTCGGTTCTTATACATTGAGAATTTCTTGTTATCTTATTCTTGTTTTTTCTGAAACATACAGCTATTTGCTCGTAGGCACTTTTTATTTCCTCCCCTTAGTATTGAAGAATACAATGATCGGGTGACAGCAGTTGTCCGCTGTGAGGCTCAGGTATGATTATTTCCTTGCTTCTTTGTGTTAAATGTATATATCATGTATAAAATGAAGTTAGATAAGACAAGTAATGTGTTAGTTCTTGTATAATTGTACACTACTGATTGTGATAGTGGCAATTATTCAATTTTATACCAATGTCAGACTCATGTCGCCTAATAGGGAGTGATATGGATTGAAGAAGTTATTTTGTGTATGTTTCATGCTTGGTCTACTGTTATAGGTCTCCCGTCTTGAGTGATGCCTGTATTTTCTCTTTTTCTCAACTTTGGTACGATTCACATAGTCTCCATTCCCAAATCTACTTATATAGCTTTACATGCATGCAATTTGTTTAACAGTTTGTTTGACAGAATCTCTTTATCACGATTGGAAGTAAATTATGGACTGTGGTAATTAGTTATTCTTTAAATAGTGGAATATGACATCATTCAGGTTGGAACAAGAGAATATCTCTAAGCATATTTCATGTTGTGTTTTCCTAATAAAACGGTATATTTGATTTTTCCTCTTAACTTGTTTACAAACTTCAGGAGTTAATCTCGGTAGGTTGAGTTTATTGAAAGAATTTTTGATTGTCTGCATTGCATACTCTTGCTTTTCATTGTACACGTTTTTCTATCCTAATCATAGCTTTGCCTTTGTTTTTCTGTTTCTGAACTGAAATTATGATCAAGGAGTGTTTTTATTGATTCTTGCTAATTAACGAGAAGTGTTTTTTTAATCTAATCATGACGTGTATTACATTGTTCATTTTTTTTGCAGGATGCATTGCTTCAGAAACTTCTAAACAGTAGCTTTTTATCAGATCAAGAGAGGTTAGAATATGTTGTTCCCCGTCCCCCAAAACACGCCTCTTTTCCATTTATATGATATTATATGAAGTTTCATCTCATGAAGATTCTGAAACAAAAGATCCTGTTGTCCGTCAATGATATTTACTTCATCGGAAATTTACATTTTGCATGTGTCCTTGTCTCCAATAGTAATTTGGTGCATGCAAATTTTACAAACAATTGAACTTATATTTCATATGAAGGTTTGTTCTTGTTGTGGGAAAAAAGGAATGTTCTGCCCCTATTTTGAAGTTCTATGCTCAAGAAACAATTGCCATTCTACATCTTGATTATTGATTCTATGCTTGTAATTGTATATCCTGTACGAGTTCTAGCTAGATTTTGAACTATGTGTAATTAAATCATAGAAGTTGATTAGTTGATTGGTCAGGGTGCTTCCTGTGAAAATATGGTAGGTTTACTATCATGGGTGTCTAACTCTAGATAATACTACTATCAAATGGTAAAAAATGATCTCACAGGTTATACTACTTCCTATAGAGTCTATCTCATGAGGGATGATTCTGAATGAAACCTGAATCGGTGTTCAGGAATCTTGGTTAGTGTTTAGTTAAATGAACAACAATAATCTCAGCCTGCAAGATAAATTTTTGGTAGAAATAGGGGTAGTAGACACTTCCTTCCAGCATGATAGAAGTTGGTAGATCATGAGGGAGCTGTTAAATTTCTATTATGGCTTATGACTTTTAATGAACTTTATTGCAGGGATGTCCTTCGATGGGGAAAGAACATTGGTTCAAGCAAAACTAAGACAAAAAGGCGTGCTGGTGCAGCTGTATATAACAGAGCATCTTCACTAGAAACATTAGTCAGTGCCTTCAAACATTGGTTTCTTTTTGGATGGTGTAAATCTTTCATAAAATAGTCATATGATTCTTGGGAGTTCTCTTTCTATATTTCTTTAAATCAAATGGTGCTGACAGCTGCAACATACTAAATTGATTAATGATTAGTGTTAAAACGCTGATGATTTGGTGCTTGACGTGTGTGTCTATTCTATATGCATATTTGATATTAGTGTTTTTTTATTTGTGTAATTATATGTTGCACGATTAACTATTAACAGTTAGCTGCAACATCACTGCTTCGCAATTTCAGCTTTGTGTGTTTTACGAAATATCCATATAATATGCTTTCCACTTGTAATTGAAAGTCAGAGAATATGATAGGAATAATCTGAAGCGAAGTATTTCCTTCATAATCTGAAACTTGTTTTCAGCCTCATTTCTAACGGAGATGTCTATTGAACTAGGTTGGCTATCTCTATTTGACAAATTTGAATCGCTTGGAAAAGCTAATGCTAGAATTGGGATTCTCAGTGGACTCTTCGTCAATGCCTTTGAATTTGGAGGAAACAATAGTAAGTTTCAACTTATTCAGCCGAGCACTCCAGGCTACTATTTATTTTCATTATTTGATTTTTGCCCAGTTGAACTTTGATGGAAATCTACTATATATATATGGCAGAAAACTGACAATTAACCCAGAAATTACAAGAGCTGAAATAAGAAATAAAGCCAGAGAAATTGGCATTCTTGTAGCTGGAAAATTGCTTTTTGCATGTTTGACCTCTTGGTTTTGGTTCACCCTCCTTACACCCCAGCTAATAGTTGCATTTTCTTTCCACTTCTAGGCAAATGAGATCAACAGTGGATAAAGCTGATCTTCAGGCAATCATCCATTAGATTAGAGAAAGCTACTAATTGAAGAATGTGCTCGATCCATTGTATTCTTCTGCAAGGCATATCCTAGTAAATTTACTTCCCTTACTGGTGGGTGATGATGTACCAGTAACCACATTCCAACGGCATATTTTACCATGTAGAGGATCAGAAGCCTTTTGAGGGCCTTTGTAACTATTTCTGTTGTACAGAGATTGTGGTACCATCTGTTTGTAGTAATGATCTTCAAAAAGTTACAATGACAATGCAGTGAAGCTTCAGTTAGTTCTTTTTTTTGTCAACACTTTAGTTAGTTCTATTTGATAAGCTGGTGTCAGATTTGAAATCGAACTTGATCCAGCTTCTTGGGTTATTGTGGAATTTAGTTGAATACTAAGGAACGTAAGGACCGAGATTTTGTAATATTACATTGGAATGATTATTTGTTTTGCAGTTGCATTTGTAATATTACTTTTTTTTTTTGGGGATAAAATTTCATTTCTATATTTTTATATTTAAAACAGAAATACATTCAAAATTAAAAAAAAAACACAATTAGTAAAACCAAGATTCTTTAAAATAAGACTCAAGTAAAAGTTTAGTGTCATTTGATGACTTGGATAAAGAGACATGATATGATAAGTTTATCATATTCTAGATAAGTTAATTGTGTCACTTGCTTTATCATACGATAAGTTTATCATATTCTAGATAAGTTAATCGTGTCACTTGTTCTATCATGCCTCATTAATTAAAAATCTTATCCTAAATTACTAATTATACTTTTTTCTTCTTTTTCTCACTTTTTATTTAGGGTCAACACGTATGGAGGTTAAAGCTCTTAAGGTTCTATTCAATATTTTTTTTACTCTATTCTCTTGAATTTTGATAAAAATATTATTAGGCAATGGAATAACAAAATAATACGGACAAAAGTTCAAACCCCGTTAAAAATATTATTTGAATAACTTACATAAATAATTTAAGTTTGGTAAAAGTAAATAGATAATTTAAGTTGAATAAAAAATAAATGTATAAATTAAGATCTTTTATTTAATACAAAAATGAACCGCCAATGTTTAAATGAAATATAGTTTTTTTTTTATCGATTTTAGTCTAGGGCGGTGTAGTATTTGGTCCAAATTTTGGATGTTTATAAAAAAGACCGGAGTAGTACCAGAAAGAAATACAAAAATCTCAAAAAAAGAATAAAGAAATGAGGTAAATGTAAAATCATTCTTCCACCTACAAATTTCTGCATAGGTACAAAATTTATTATGAGGTTCAACTAATTATTAATCCAGCATATGAAGAGACCTACAAAGCTCACTAAAATCATGTCCCACTTAAAAATTTCTGCAGACGGAAGCATCGGGTTGCGAGTAATACCTCCCACATATTCTAATTGGATGTCCAATATATTGCTGATGTCTTTCATTTCTTATACAACTCCAGCCGTTTTTCATTGCTATCTTTCAGAACAGATGTTTTTCATTGCTATCTTGTTCACCTTCCCAAATAAACTTTTGGTGACTTTCTTCGGGAGTAAAACGTGCCAACCCCTTGTAGTAGGTGAACTCCCAATCAATTGTATCATTCTTTTCCACCCAATTTTCACATTCTAACATACAATAAAATTGTTTTTCGCTTCCATCTGGACTGAAACACTTCACCAAAGGAGTGACAAGTTCAACCAAAAATCCATCCACTTGTAGTAATGACAGCCAAAAGAATCCATCCACTTGTAGTAAATGAAATATAGTTATAGTTGTAATTTAAAAAATAAGATAGTAACAATAGAACAAAAAAACCAATAACTAAAATGTTAATGATAGTTAACATTTAACATTTTAAAATATAGTTAAAGGATGTTGCTTATCTAAAAAAAATAGTTAAAGGATTTAAGTACTGATAAAATGAAAACAAGAGGATATTTAAAAAAAGTGGAGGGGATAATTTTCGAATTGTAGTAAGGGTAAACATGTCATTTCGCATCATAAACCTCTTAAATCCCTCAAATTGGGGGAATTCGAAAATGGACCATTATGTGGGGTTAGGAGGGATTACCAAAATCCCCAAAACCATCCCATTGTTTTTTTAAACTCCCAAACAAGGGTTCCTTCACATAAACCTTCCATTCCCCTCTCTTCCCCTCCTAACTCCCCCTCCTAATGTATGATCAAGTATCACAAATATTTATAACATTTGTTGTTCTATCTCAATGAATATTGAATGATCAAGTCATATAAAATGAATGGTGTGATCATACGGTTATTGAATAAATAAATATTGTATGATTTTTCTTTGACAAAATATAAATATTGTATGATAAGGTGGGGACCGGATCCTCGACAGCCTGTTTCTCGGCAGCCATTTAACAGCAGAAATTTCAACCATTTGATTATTTTAATGGATGAGATGTAACATGCAATAAAATAAATAAATAAATAAATAAATAAGTAAAAAACTGTACAATTGTCCAACATTTTAGCGCCACTTTCATTCTCCACTCACGTCACTTTTTCTTTTCTTTCCATTAACTTGCAGCTTTGACTTTTTTTTTTATTACTCTACTAACTAACTTGCAGTTTTTTTTTTATTACTCTACTAACTAACTTGCAGCTTTGTGAGTTCAGTATCCTTGCAGAATTATTTTTGGCAAATCAATTTTTTTTTATAAAAAAACAACTAGCAAGTCCAAACCTCCATTTCATAATAATTATGAGACATGGTTAACAATTGGGGAGGAGCTTCTAAAACACAACTTCAAAATCTGTTTTGTTCTTTTATTCAAGTTAGACTCTCTCGTAAGGACTTGGGTATAATGGGGTGTCTAAATCCCACATCAAGTAGTATGGCATGCTTAGTAGGAGAGTTCTCCATGTGTTAGGGTGCTTATCATTTGATATCAAAGCATGTGGTCGGTGTCTCAAAAAGGGCTAGCAACAGAGGGGCCCTGATCAAAAAGGTTAAGTAATGAGCCATAGAGTCCGGCGGCTAAGTCGCACATGCAGTAGTAGTGATGATCCGAGGAAAACTTAAACGGTTTGGTTCTTTTGCCTTGACAACCAGTTTTTAAGGGATGGTACTTGGGTTGGATGGTTACCACACTTCCACTAGACCAGACTTAAAAACACAACCAGTTTTTAAAAGTATCTCTTAATCAATTGAAGATGAAAAAGCGGGCTTCACAGAAAGCCACCCATCAAGCAAGAAACTGGAGGAATGGTTAGTGTCTCTGAATTTCCATAAGCAATATTCCAACAGAAAGCATCAAGCACTATATCTCCTTGAGCAGGAAGAAACTCAATATCTGAGAGTGTCAAGTTGGTACATGGAACAGAGTCATTGCAAGCAAAATCCAGGTCTTTACTAAAAAATCAAATAACATCTAATAAATCAAAACCAGTAACAACTCCTAAGTTCACGGCTTATTTGTCAAAAGAAGTACATGACAACACATCAAAAACAACTATATCCCCTCCCAAAAAAATACCCAAATTATATGCTCAATAAACTTGTCAACAGAAGTTGCACATCTCCAAATGAATCTTGTATCACCTCTCTATGGATTCAACAATGGTGCGATATCCTCATCATCTTCTCCCTATAATCCAAAAGACACGAGTTAAAATTAATAATATAAACTTAAAAGAAATTAAATCATTTTATTTTAAAAAATAATGTTTATCTAATACCGAAACTTACCATCAATAAGGTAGTAAAACTAGTGACACCATATTGACTTAAAGTGTCATTGCTTTCCTACACAAAAGTCAAAATTATTTAATCATTAAACATTTTTTAGTACATTCACATACTCAAATTCCAATTAGTTTACCTTCGATGGTTGATCATATTCACAATTGAAATGTGCAGGTGCATTTATATTGGGTATGTCATGTTGCACTTGACTATGTGAAGCACTTGATTCACTATACTCTCTTCTCTTGGTAAGTTGATGGTCTACCTTCTTTCGGTTACATTTTGAACCCTTTTTACTGCCATCATTCTACATGACAAAAAAAATCAAGTAAGTGAGCTTATGTGTCGTTCACTAAAGCTAAAAAAATAAATTTTAATAATTTAACAATACCAAAGTAGGTTCATGAATTTGTGAAACACTTGGACCACATTTTCTTTCTTTTGAGTTGGAGCTCTACCCATCCTATCATGCGTTTTGAACCCTTGCCGCCTTCTTTTCTCTTGAACCCCTTTACTTGTGTTGAATTATCATTCCTGATTGTTATGTCTTGAAATTTGCTAAGCAACTCATTCACTTGAGCAATACTCACTTCATTATTTTGGAACTCTAAAACTTGTCTATCCAACTCATCAGTGACTTTGTTAAGGAACATGAATGCTTCTTGGCTTCTACATGCTTCAGTCGCTATCCTAATAAGGCGAGGACAGATCTCCTTATATCGTTGAGTTGGAGATACATCAACGTGGCTAACATGAACATTCGGTAAAACCCCACTTCTTTACTCATCAAATCAAACGACTTCCTTTGTTGTAGGCCAGCATCATCCGCTAGATCAATTTGTTGACATTGAAATTCTGAAACTTTTCGTTGAGACGACAACATATGAACCGTTTCTTTTAATTGTAAAATATGGTTATGTTCCTTCACAAAATCATGCACCACCAATTTTCCATTCACATTCTTAAGCCCCAACCTTGCATTACAGTTTGTTCGAGTCTCCTGCCTTGGATTCACTGTCTTATAATTCCGCTTGTCTGGCTTTCGCACCCCTTCTTTGTTGCAAACAAACCTACAAGAAGAAGTTGAACCATCTTTTTTTTGTGTGTATAAAGTTTCTTGACTCCAAAACCAACTCTTCCACCATAATTAACCCAGAACTTCCAAGCATCCTCAATATTTTCAAAAATCATATCTTTCTTTGGCTTCCAATCTTCTTGCATCTTGATCAAGCAAGGGTCCTGCATTTTAAAAATAATTTTCTTAGTAAATATCTTATTTATAAAAGGAGAGAAACCAAGAAAAATAAATAAATAAGTGAAGTCTATGGAGAAAGATGATGAATACTAACATGAGAATAGAATAATAGAGGGAGACAAAAATTGAAGTAAATTTGGACAAACGAAGAGAGGAAACGAAGAGTTTTAAAATGGTGAGTTAAAGGATGAGAGAATTTTAACTCTCAAAAACCCTCGAGTAAAATGCTGAACTTGAAGCTGGAAGTTACGTAAAAAGTGGTGCGAAACTTGGTCAAAGTGGGAAGCATGCACAATTAAAGTGGCGCCAACATACTTAGACAGTTGCACTGTTTTTTAATTTTATTTCTATGTAAATCTTAACCATTAATTAAAGCTGCAAGTTAGTTAGTAGAGTAATAAAAAAAAAACTGCAAGTTAGTTAGTAGAGTAATAAAAAAAAAAGTCAAAGCTGCAAGTTAATGGAAGGAAAAGAAAAAGTGACGTTAGTGGAGAATGAAAGTGGCGCTAAAATGTTGGACAATTGTACAGTTTTTTACTTTTTTATTTATTTTATGCTTAAATATGTTTTAGGCCCCTGCAAATATGGGGTGTTTTGGTTTAAGCCCCTGCAAAATTTTTTTTATTTATAAACCCTTGCAAAATGACACGTTTTGTTTTAAGCCATTCTGTTAGCAAACTGTTAGTGAGACGTTAAAAATCTCTTCCACGTATGTTTTTTATTTTATTTTAAGCCCCTGCAAAAATATATTTTATTTATTAGACCCTTGGAAAATATATATTTTTTGGTTTAAGCCCCTGCAAATATACACGTAGAAGAGATTTTTAACGTCTCACTAACAGTTTGCTAACAGAAGGGCTTAAAACAAAACGTGTCATTTTGCAAGGGCTTATAAATAAATAAAATTTTTTGCAGGGGCTTAAACCAAAACACCTCATATTTGCAGGGGCCTAAAACATATTTAAGCCTTTATTTTATTCCATGTTACATCTCATCCATTAAAATAATCAAATGGTTGAAATTTCTGCTGTTAAATGGCTGCCGAGAAACAGGCTGCCGAGGATTCGGTTCCTGATAAGGTGTACTGTTTGTAAATATTGTATGATCGCGATATAAAAGTAATATTGTATGATCATAAATATGTAATTCATTCATGTAAAACAATTGTATGAATTGTCATTATATGAATCATATAATTTTTTTTATCAAATGAACTATATAATTATAAATATTGTGTTAATCAAAAAATAATAATTATAAATATTGCATGAGTATTATGAATTAAGTTAAATAAAAAGAATAGTTATTTTGTGAATTATATGATCATTAAATTAATAGCAATAAATTAAATAAATTATACGAGACACAATAACAAAAGTTATAAAACAATCGACATGGAAAATATATACATGTGATGGATTTAATGATATTTAATTAAGTAAAAATTACAATGACCAATTGACCATACAATATATTTTGAAAATATATTTTGACATGACAAATATTATTAGATAAACTTTTTATTTGTTGGGAAATTTTGGATTTTAGTGCCACAGATAATTGGAAAAAAAAATTTCCACTTGTTCAAACCTTCTTTTTGAAAAATAATAATAAAATATTTTGGACTAAAGCTGGCATAAGAGTTAGGGATCGAACCCACACAAAAAACATTTGAGCTAGGCTAAACTTTGTTATTTTAATGGAATTTATAATACATATTATATACCAACAAATTTTTGAGTCTTTTTTTTGTCAAATTTTGTGAGGCCTAAAGCCCTAGTTTGGGTATCTAAGCCTATTGGGCCGGCACTGTTTTTACTCTATTTTCTCTCATACTCCATCCATCTCATATTAAGTGTCGTTTAAGGTTATGCGCGAGTATTAAGAAAATGATTGGATATGCTAAATTTTATAGTAAAAAAATATGGTAGGACTAAAATACCCTTCCATTTTTCTTGGTTGGTGCAAAGGCACGGTTATTGATATTCTAAAGTAAGGAAATTGTTGAAAAATAATAATAGATGTTGTATTGGAATTTTAAAATTACAGACAATTTGAGACTGAGGGAGTACCATGCAACCAAAATAATCCCTCCACTTATTACTTTCCTTCCTTCCTTCCTTCCTTCCACTTTCATTCCTTTCACTTTCATTTCCCATCCAAACAAAGAGTTAACTTACTAGACAACTTTCCATTATACTCCGTTTCTCCACTGCGTTCAACGAGGAGGCTAGGTAACACCAAACCATATTGTTTTTACTGAGAAGATCAAAACACAATCAATGTTTATGGTGAAACTGAGAAGACCATAATGATGGCGTTTCGATGTTTAGGTTCTCAATTTGTGGCGCGGTTTGCGAAATCTAAGCACCCTCTTCCCATATTCGCTTCCATTTCATCTCTCCACATTCCCCCAACTCCTTCCAAATTAGACGAACACCACATTCTCCACCAAATCTCCCAACTTTTCCCAATACCCACTTCCAAACAGCACCAATCACAATCAGAATCCAAATCAGTTGATGGGTTTTTATCCCCTGAAGAGAAACTACGCGGTGTCTTTCTTCAGAAACTAAACGGTAAGGCTGCAATTGAACAAGCTTTATCCAATGTTTCTATTGATATGAATGTTGATAATGATGTTCTCGGTAGGGTATTAAACTCTGGAAATCTAAGTGGTGATGCCATGGTTACATTTTTTAACTGGGCACTCAAACAACCAATGGTTCCTAACCATGTTAGTAGCTACCATGTCATTGTTAAGGCACTAGGGAGAAGGAAATTTTTCATGTTTATGATGCAAGTGTTAAATGACATGAGGATGAATGATATACAAGCTGATTTGTTTTTGTTATCTATTGTTATTGATAGTTTTGTTAGGGCTGGTTATGTGTCTAAAGCAATTCAGGTGTTTGAGAAATTGGATGATCTCGGCCTCAATCGTGATACCGAGGCTTTGAATGTGCTTTTGTCGTGTCTTTGTCAACGATCTCATGTCGGTGCTGCTGCTTCTGTTTTTAATTCAATGAAAGGGAAAATAGCTTTTAATGTTACTACATATAATATTGTTGTTGGTGGTTGGTCTAAGTTTGGTAGGGTGAATGAGATTGAGAGGATTATGAAGGAAATGGAAGCTAGTGGTTTATCTCCTGATTTTGAGACGTTTGCTTTCTTTCTTGAGGGTTTAGGGAGAGCAGGTAGAATGAATGAAGCTGTTGAGGTTTTCAGTGGTATGAAGGAGAAAGACACTGCTATCTACAATGCAATGATTTTCAATTTCGTTTCGACTGGAAATTTTGGTGAGTGTATGAGGTATTATAATGGGATGTTGAGTGATAATTGTGAACCTAATCTTGATACTTATACTAGAATGATTACTGCTTTTCTCAGAACCAGGAAAGTGGCGGATGCACTTTTGATGTTTGATGAGATGTTAAGGAAAGGAGTTGTGCCTCCTACTGGGACTATAACCTCCTACATCAAACAATTATGTAGTTATGGTCCACCTTATGCTGCTATGATCATTTACAAGAAGGCAAGAAAATTAGGGTGTAAGATATCAATGGAAGCTTATAAGATACTACTTATGCGTCTTTCGAGGTTTGGGAAATGTGGAACGTTGTTAAGTGTCTGGCAGGAGATGCAAGAATGTGGGTATAGTTCAGATGTTGAAGTTTATGAGTACATCATCACTGGTCTTTACAACATAGGACAACTGGAAAATGCTGTTCTTGTTATGGAGGAGGCTTTGCGCAAAGGGTTTTGCCCAAGCAGGCTTGTATATAGTAAACTAAGTAACAGGTTGCTTGCTTCAGACAAAACAGAGAGGGCTTACAAGCTGTTTTTGAAGATTAAACATGCCCGTTCCCTTCAAAATGCTAGAAGTTATTGGCGTTCTAATGGTTGGCACTTTTGAACAGGCATCCTAATTGGTTGCACTTGAAGTACATTCTCTCGTTCGCTTTTCGCATAGATGGTGTTTCGCTACTTCTCGCAAACATGGGTGATTTAGTATGTCCTTACTTTATTTTTACTATAGCTCTGTTTTATGGTAAATAAAATGTTATGATATATTTTTAGGCATTACTTCCTCACTTTTTAATAGTATATCGTATGCAAAATTGATAACTTACTTCTATTTTGCAGTATGGGAATCCTTCTTTGGAAGAGGATGCAACATGAAGTTATTACAAAGGCAAAGGGATCCCTTCTCAAAGGTTCGCATGGCTGACTACTTTAACCCAAGTACTTTGACTATTTTACAAGTCTAACTTCAAGTTTTCTAAGTCATACCTATTTTTCAATGCCTTTCTCAGTTATAAGCCTAGAGAAATTTAAATGAGGTTCTTTTATGGATTAGTAGGAAGGAGACTTCAAAGCTCAATTAATTTCGGTTGGAACTGGTAGGTTGGAAGTTATTTTTGGACTAAAGGGAGTCTCTATTTTGGATTTTTGTATTATGTAAATTAAGTTTTGCTATGTTCTTCGTAATGACTAGCATTACTGTTCAACAATATGGTGTAGAACTACTCTAGTTTGCCACTGTAGTCCATTATACCAATGTAAAAGTGTCATCATGTAGTCAAGGGTGAAACTTATATATAATATTCTCAGAAATTTAGAGTACATTGTTGTAGAAAGTGCATCAAATTCTGATGTTGATAGATTCCCAGAGAACTGCTAGCAGAAAGGGGGGCTAGTGTCCCCTGTTAGTTTTATTGATTATCAAAGAATTGTTCAAGTACACTGAGGATACTAATCCCCTGCTAGGTATCTGGTTTACCAGAACCTCCTCTGCTATCTTAGCATAAGACTAATCATCAAAAACTAACTAATCCCACAGCCAGGGACCCTATTTATAAAACATAGGATCCATAGGAGTGAGTTACAATTAACCCTAACTGCTTTAACTACTTTCTAACTACCTAACAAACTAAACAAACCATCTTAAGGCTGTTATTAATTGCTAACAGCCCTTAATAACAGCTCATTACATTATTCTTTCTTATTTCTTCTTGTATAGACTTTGAGGGGTCCAACAATACTCTCCCCATTTGAAACAACCTTGTCCTCAAGGTTGAATGATGGGAACTGTTGTTGGATGTGTGTAGTGTCTTCCCAAGTAGCTTCTTCTTCAGTTTGATGTTCCCATTGTATCAGTATCTGCTTGATCAATTTACCTTGCTGCTCCACTTCCCTTGTCTTGAGGACTTTAGCTGGATATACCTGTTCCATAGGTGCTTGCAAACCTTCTGGTAGCTCTTCTTCTGCAGAGTGGTCCCCTATAGCTAACTTCAACTGTGAGGCATGAAATACTGGATGGATTCTGGCAGTGACTGGCAGTTGCAGTTTGAATGCTACTGCTCCAATTTGTTTCAACACCAAGTAGGGCCCATAGTATCTTGCTGCCAACTTTGAGTGTAACCTTGAAGGCATGGCGGTCTGTTTATGTGGTCGTATCTTCAGATACACCATATCTCCCACTTTTATAGCTACTGGTTTCCTGTGTAGGTTAGCATATTTAGTCATTTGTTCTTGTGCCCTTTTCAAGTGATCATTGAGCTGTCTTAGAGCTTCATCCCTGGTAGTCAGGTCCTGTGCTACTGCCTCCACCAAAGTTTCCCTAGGTATGTATCTGCTTATTGATGGGGGTGGCTTGCCATAAACTGTTTCAAATGGTGTGCACCCTGCAGCCCCTTGGTAACACGTATTGTACCAGTATTCTGCCCATGGCAGACACTCCAACCAAGCTCTGGGTTGTTCAGCACAGAAGCACCTTAGGTATGTCTCAAGTGTCCTGTTCAGCACTTCAGTCTGGCCATCAGACTGTGGGTGATATGCAGTGCTCATTTTGAGCTTAGTGCCCTGTAGTTTGAATATCTCTTGCCAAAAGTGACTCAAAAATGTGGGATCTCTGTCACTAACAATGGAGAGAGGGGTGCCATGCAGTCTAACAATCTCTCTGGTGAAAGTCTCTGCTAGGGACCTTGCTGTAAATGGATGTTTGATGGCTATGAAATGGCCATACTTACTGAGTCTGTCCACCACCACTAAAATGGTGTCATACCCTTTGACCTTGGGTAGGCTGACTATAAAATCCATACTTAGCTCTTCCCACACCATGTTAGGTATAGGTAAAAGTTGTAGTAAGCCTGCAGGTGAAGAAGCCTGGTATTTGCTCCTCTGACGGACTTGACAGGCCGCCACAAACTCTGTCACTGTCTTTTTATTTCCTATCCAGTAAATGGATTGAGCAAGTCTCCTGTAGGTGCGAAAAACTCTTGAGTGACCTCTTGTTGGAGTGGTGTGAAACTCCTGAAGTAATGTAGGGATCCACTTGGAAGTAGCAGATAGGACCAGCTTCCCTTTGTAGTGCAATCTACCATTTTCTAAGGTATAGTGTCCCTGTGAGTTTGGGTCCTGCAGTAGCTCTGTGATGATTTTCTTTAAGGTTGTATCCTGCTGAACTTCTTCTTCACTCACAGCAGAGTCCTGCCAGTAACATTTGGTTATGGCTTCTACTTCATGTCCTTCATTTTGTCTGGATAGGGCATCAGCTACCTTGTTGTGAGATCCCTTTTTGTATATGATTTCAAAATCATACCCAAGCAATTTGGCCACCCAGTTTTGCTGGTTCTGTGTAATAATTTTTTGTTCTAACAGAAATTTCAGGCTTCTTTGATCTGAGTACACCTTGAACCTCCTCCCAATCAGATAGTGCCTCCAATGTTGTATGGCTAAGACCAATGCCATGAGTTCCTTCTCGTAAATGGACTTAGTTAAGGAGTTATCAGAGAGTGCCTTGCTGAAATAGGCAATGGGCTTTTTATTTTGCATAAGCATTGCTCCCAGTCCATTACCAGAGGCATCACACTCTATGCAAAAAGGTAAGGAGAAATCTGGCATAGTGAGAACAGGTGCTGTAGTTACTACTTTCTGTAAACTTGTAAAAGCTGCAGTGCTTGCTGATGTCCACTCAAATTTTCCCTTCTTTAAAAGGTCAGTCAGTGGTCTTGCAATTTTCCCATAGTTATATACAAACCTCCTATAGTAACCTGTCAGCCCAAGGAAGCCCCTCAGAGCCTTGACACTCTTAGGCATAGGCCATTTCATAATAGCTTCTATCTTCTGTGGATCCATGGAGACCCCTTTGATGGATATTACATGTCCCAGGTAGCTCACCTCAGTCTTGCCTAGTTCACATTTCTTGAGATTTGCATGGAAGTGACTGTCTTGCAGAATTTTCAATACTGTTCTCAAGTGCTGTAGGTGTTCCTCCCATCCCTTGCTGTATATTAAGATGTCATCAAAGAAAACGAGCACGTATTTTCTCAGGTAGGGCTGTAGAGTGGCATTCATAGCCCCCTGAAAAGTGGCTGGAGCATTGGTTAGGCCAAATGGCATCACCAAAGACTCATAATGCCCTTGATGGGTCCTAAAAGCAGTTTTGTGCACATCTCTCTCATCCATTCTTATCTGATGATAGCCAGCTCTTAGATCTATTTTAGTGAAATACTTAGCTCCATGCAACTCATCCAAGAGTTCCTCAATTACTGGGATTGGAAATTTATCCGGAATTGTAGCCTTGTTTAGAGCTCTGTAATCAATACAGAACCTCCAGCTACCATCCTTCTTTTTAACTAATATAACTGGGCTTGAGTAGGGGCTGTTGCTGGGCCTTATTATCCCTGCCTGTAACATCTCATCAACTTGCTTCTCTATTTCTTCCTTTTGCAAATGTGGGTACCTATATGGTCTCACATTAATGGGTCCTTCATTAGGTTTGATGGGAATTTGGTGGTCCACATCTCTCTTAGGTGGTAGTCCCCTTGGCTCATCAAACACCACAGCAAACTCTTCTAGGATCTGTCTTATATCATCTTGTTGAGTTTCAGTGTTTTCACCTCTCATAGTGGATATACAAGCCTCATATTCAATTGAAGAGTTCCAAACTAAAGCCATGGCCTCTACTTCAGCCAGTTTTAATAACTTCTGAGGTGAAACCAGGAACTTTCCCGGGCTAGGGTCCCCTCTGATGGTTACAGGGCCTTTGCCTGTGTTGAAATTCATGGTGAGATCCTTCCAATTTGCCTTGACCTCCCCCAAAGTTGCCAACCAAGACATCCCCAGCACAATTTCTATACCTCCTAGATCAAAAACCACAGCGTCTATTATACCTTCATATTCACCAATCTTGAGTTTGAGCCCCTTGCAACTTCCCAGAGTCTTCTTTCTGTTACCATCTCGTAACTTGACCTTGTAGATGTCATCAAGCTCAGCCTATATTCCTAAGTTCTGCAATAATCGTTTGGATATGAAGCAATGACTAGCCCCTGTGTCTACCAGTCCCAGGGCTGATTTCTTGTTTACTTCTACCATTAATTTCATCGTTTGAGGTTGGTTTACTCCCTGTGAGGTGAATTGTGAGAGTTCCAAACATTGTAGTTCCCCTGTTTCATTCTCATCAGACCCATCTCCGTCGTCCTCCGTTCCTTCCAGGTGGATGATTTCTCCCTCTTCGTTGATGTCTTCGTTCTCTCCCAGAATTACCACACGAAGACTTCGTTCTGGACAACGGTGTCCTGGGCCATATGTACGACCACATGTGTAACACAATCCTGCTTCCTGTCGTCTTTCCCACTCCGCTTGAGATAAAAAACGCACCCCACCGCACTTGTGATTGTTGTTGTTTCCACCGGTGGTCGTGCTTCCTCGGCTCGCCGGAGGGGTGGGTGTCGATGTGCTCGTCGCTGATTTGGTGGATGCGTTGAATTGATTCGTTGAGCGACCCGACCCGTTTCCTTTGTTGTGCGACCCGACTTGCGACACAACCCGGTTTCCTGGGTATCTTGAAGCTCCGCTGCAAAACGCGTTGTTCGTGGATTGCTTTGGGTCTTTCGTCGCTTCTTCAATGTATCTTGCAATCTCCATTGCTCGCACCAATTCTTTGGGTTCGTGGGGACGAACATGCGGATGTTGGGTCTCAACCCGACCATGAAATACCCAATTAACTGTCTCTCCGGTGTCCCTCGAGCTTGTGCTACCAATAGCTCGAATTCTTGAATGTACTCATTCACGCCACCTTTTTGCTTGATGGAGGCAAGGCGTTCAAAGACGTCACCGCTGCTGCCGTCGCCGTAACGGCGCAACAGAGCTTGCACCAAGTCTTCCCACGTTGGATTAATGGTTTTGTCCATCCAAAATTGAAACCAATGAACAGTGCCTCCTTCCATGCAGATTAGTGCAAGGCGAAGCTTCTGGTCATCGTCAACTTGCTGAATGGTGAAAAATTGTTGCGCGCGCGCCACCCAACCAAGGGGGTCATCTCCTTCAAACGTAGGTAGCTCCACCCGTTTGAACCAGGATTTGTTCGTGTCTCCACTGTCGTTAGAGTGGTTCGTGGCCATCGTTGATTTCATAGGTTCTTTGGGTTTGCTCTTGATTGCAGAACTCTCTGCTTCCTCTGGCTGTTTCTTCTTCTCACGATCAAGAATGAGGTTCTTGATCTGTTCTGGTATTGATGCCATGTCTGTTGTTAATTTTTCCAGGCGAGTGTTCAGTTTATTCATCTCTTCCTTCTGTTCGCTGGCCAAATCGTCAAGCTTTTCTTCCAGAATCGAAATCTTGCCGTCTTGTGCCGCAATCTTAGCATCCATGGCGCTCACCATTTCTGATTCGGCAGGTCGGACCAAATTGATAGATTCCCAGAGAACTGCTAGCAGAAAGGGGGGCTAGTGTCCCCTGTTAGTTTTATTGATTATCAAAGAATTGTTCAAGTACACTGAGGATACTAATCCCTTGCTAGGTATCTGGTTTACCAGAACCTCCTCTGCTATCTTAGCATAAGACTAATCATCAAAAACTAACTAATCTCACAGCCAGGGACCCTATTTATAAAACATAAGATCCATAGGAGTGAGTTACAATTAACCCTAACTGCTTTAACTACTTTCTAACTACCTAACAAACTAAACAAACCATCTTAAGGCTGTTATTAATTGCTAACAGCCCTTAATAACAGCTCATTACATTATTCTTTCTTATTTCTTCTTGTATAGACTTTGAGGGGTCCAACAGATGTTAAGCAAATGAGAAGTGCTTGCAGCACTCTCTTTTACACCATCTCTCCAACACCTACTCTATGATTGGTTAAAATTCATGTGGTCCCATTAAATTAATGGGTCCCATTTTCAAAATGGTGGGACCCATATGAATTTTGACCAATAAAAGAGTAATATTAAAGAGAGTGTGTAAAAAAGAGTGTTGCTAGCACTTCTCATGGCAAATAGCCATTATATTTGATCCCTTCTTTTTTTGGTCAAAATATTTGATCCTTTCTAAGTGAAAATTTCACATCAGAAGATTTTATATTTTGACATTTTTTTCTGCTTTTATTGAGTTTATCTTCTATCACATGTTGCTAGTGCCCGGCTTCTATATACATTTTCATAACCCAAAGACAAAATAAATACATTCCATTAAAAAACGACCAATAAACTTCCCTACTATGTGGATTACCCACAGAGACTGACAGGCTGTGAAGTTTTACTCAAACTTTAACATGGCCCCTTGTAGCTCCAAAAGGAAAAATGAAATTACCACATGCTATTCATTGGAGGAAAATGTTTAAACGAATAAATTTTCGTAAAATCCATAATGTGTACAACAACCACTACAATTATGGTAAATGAGTGTTATGCAGAAGATTTGTTGTTCTGTAATATCTTCAATTCTGCTTTGGGTGTATGCGTAAGTCACTGGCTTCTTCGTTTTTACGATTTTTTCCAACTCCTTCAGAATTTAGCTGGTTGAAAGATTTTAAGTAGTTTGAAAGTGCGGACAAGTTGGTCTTGTACTTATTGTGCAAGAGTTATAAGTGTTCATGTTCTAGGGTTAAAGCATATTTACATGATATACTTGGCAGATTATAGGAGATCCGTTGAATTTCTATGTTGGCTTACCGCTTATGGCTTTTAATGAACTTCATTGTAATAATGTTCTACAATTGGAAAAGAACACTGGTTCAACCAAAATTGAAGACAAAAAAGCATGGTGGTACAGCTGTAGATAACAGAGGATCTTCAAGAAACATGATAGCAGACCCCTTGTAACTAGAATATATCATAGGAGAAATAAGAATAAGTAGAGGGCAATATTGTAATAGCTACGGCTGATGGGGAGGGTATTATTGTAATTGCAAGTAATAAACTGAATGTATATAAACCAGATAACTGTACACAGTTGGTAGAGAAGAAATAACAGAATGAGTCTTGAGCTTCTCTAATGCTCATAGTTTGCTGGAACTATTGAAACCAGAGTGTTGTAACATCTCTGTAACTGATTTCCTATCAATTCATCCCTTTCTTACCAGTTGATCTAACAACTGGTATCAAAGCGAGACGGTCCTACTCGTGAATGACGCGGAAGAAGACAGCGGCAGCAATGGAGTCAAGAATCGAAGAGGTGGAACGAAGGATGCAGGAAATGGAGGTACGCAGCCAATTGCGCTTCGACGAACACGCCACTCGCATCGAACAGATGATCGCGACGGCACTACAGAAGCAGCCAATGACGACGATGGGGGGAACGGGTGACCCGAACCCGAAAGACAAGCCCGAACAATGCGGAAATAGAAGCGAAGGGGAGCGACGCCTGAGAAAGATTGATCTGCCGGTATTCAA